>JAKWJA010002499.1:21325302-21626307 GCA_027704765.1 Solanum habrochaites | reverse complement strand
ACTTTCTCTACAGTCGGCATGAGATGGGCGAGACTCCCCAAGGGACGGGGCCCAGCCGTCTATCTGCGAAGAACTCTAGATCCTGAGTGTCCTCCAACCAACAACAAGTGAGTCTTGCTCCCATCACTGCATGCCTCGCTCCATCTCTCAGGCTTCTCTTTCTCTTCCCTGCTCGCTGGCCTCATCCCCCCCTATTCGCTCCGACTACATGTTCTCCCTATTCACCAGGAGAAGGGGCCGCGTCAAGTACGTTATTTAACTCTCTCCGTGGAAAGAGGGGCTGGGTGAAGTCTGGGCGTCGGAACAGCCGCCAATGGGACCATTATGCCTCATTCAAAGGCTCGAAGACAGAACTACCGGAGACTCGTCGGTCCTAAGGTCGTGCTTTCATGGTCGCATGATACCTGTCTACGCAAAGAAAAACAGAGACCCCTGAATTAGTATACGACAGGCATCTACCTGAGGGGCTGGTCGTGGCTAACACTCCCTCAATCAAAGTGCTCTATGCGCTTGTTAGACCTCAGCACAAGCTCACTTTCCGCTGCATAACTGCCCTCGTCCATACGCGCGTCAGACGCAGCAAGAGACTTCTTCTGCCATGGCTGGATATGAGGTGCAGCGATTGGCCATTTGGTTGCGCTTGCGCATTTTTGTTACTCGAGCACCAATGGTGGGGCCGGTGTCGGGTAGTCAGGGTCTTGATGCTACTTAACCGCAGATAATAGAACATTCAAACCGGGGTATGTCATTGTGGCTGTCGTGTGGCATGTGCGGAGGCCCACTAGGACACCGTATATCCCAAGATCATCTGCTAGTGGTGGCAGTCGTCTGGAGGACGGGGGCCCCTCGACGTGGGGCCAACTATTGGCCGCGTCTCTGATGAGGGCCGGTCAACGGTAACCCGGCGGTTTTCGCAAACTGATCTATGTTGCCAAAAATGGTCGAGCAGCCGCATGGCAGGGACTGCACAGGGCAAAGATCATGCACGGACAGGGGTAGGTGGTGTTGACTTTTGAAGGCCATCTCGGCCTGACTGCCGGGACATTACTGCCTGGAGAGAAGCCATGCATAGGTTATAACCTCGTAATCCTGCATGGATCAATCTGCCGGGCGGGGCCTTCGACCTACATCGACTGCCTGCCGGCTCAGGTGGACACCTACTTTTCTCGTCCACAGTCCAGGCTTTCTGGTGGCAGGCAGTGAATGCAGAGCAGCCACAGAAAGAGACTTGCGGACGAACGTGAGTTTGGCCTATTTGATGGGCCCCCTATCGGCTCGGTGACCCAATCAGGGTGTCTGTCCCCTACTGATACGCCTGGTCTCCGTCGACTTATAGTGGTAGGGTCGGGTCCACCCTCCCGCATCTTGGTGGTCCCCTCACAGTGCTGACTCTCGTAGGGAGCTGTCATGTAATTGCTTCACTATTTCCACGATAGTCAACTCGGCAATTGAATGGGGTGGCCACTAGTCACATCGGTACAATACTCATCCCTCGGTCGCCGTATAGAGAACGGCGGATAGCTGTCGAAGGGGACATGTCGACCATGCACGCCCTGCCTCAATACCTGCTTTTCCCATGGGGCCTATTTTTAGGGGGACGGAGGCAAGTCCGGCCTCATCCTGTCTAATTATGGGATAATCGGAGAGTTCCGCGAACATAGGACGCGTAGGACCTCCGAACCAGTCTACACCCCTGCGCCTGAGTTCGTCCCCCAATGACGGTGTGTCTGTCCCACGCGGTCATCATCCAATCGATGCCTGGTGAAAGGAGGTTACAATAATCTTAGCTCGTGGAAGTCGCTTGTCCCATGTTAGTACCCGGCCGGCCTTAAGTGGCGTTGCATTCAAGCATGGAGGGGGGGGCTAGGGCCATGTTTCTAAGAAGGGCCTCACCTTGACTCTCGCGTGCCCTGTTGATTCTCTCGAATCGTTTGCTAAACGCAGATGATCCTAATATACTCACGCTACACTCTGCTCTCTCTTGCATGTTGTGGTCGTTCAAGCACCTGTTTGCGTCCATCGAGCCATCGAGAGCGACCGTATCTGGCAAAACCCGGATGCGTCGCGTTGGTACGACTCCGAAGGTTGCCTTAAGGGACAAGCGCGTCGTGAAACGCCCTCTTGTCAACTATTTGGACGGTTTCACTTTCATCCTTCCGCTTCCGCTCATCTGCCAGAAGGAGTGGTGCGTCCTGCGTGGGCGGGGGTCGCTCAGAGGACCACAACCAGTGTTTGGCGGCAGGCGGCTGGAGTGGGGACGCCGGGCGAGAGGTAGGGCGGGTAGCCTGGAACTGTTGCTTCCGGATGTGGAGGTCTGAACTTTGCCATCCGCTAAATGCGGAGGCTCCAGGAGAAATAACAAAGTCGGCACTCAAACGCAACTGATTGACCATCGATTTTCTACTGCTGATTGTGGACCCGGCGCTCTGCACACTTCGGCGTAAGTTGTGTTACAGTCGCAGCGGGCTGGCCTCACGTCGTGGGGGTTACTACTGAGCGAGACAACCGCTTTATCGTTCGACGACGCCGCTCATTCGGGACGTGGGCTTGTCCCCAATGTAGAAAGCTTAGTCTCCTCGCTCTGTGGGGACCTTCAGCCGTCCCAGGCTACATGGTCTTTCTATGAGCTGATCGGCTCGCTGTTCCTGGTCCTTAGGCCACCTTGGCCCTCTCCATGTCTGCGCTGCGCTCGTACTCCTCGACCCCTGCCCATTCGGCTCCCTTCTGTCGCCAGCGCTGCTGGAAGTGGTTGCGTGCCCAGGGGCTTGCACCCGGAGCTCTCAAAGGAAAGTCACCGAAAAGCGAAACAGCAATGGAAGTGGGAAGGGGCCTGAAGCCTCCGTGGCTGTCGAATTGCCATCTTCACACGGCACGTCGAAAAAGCTACAATGAATCTAGAGAAGCGGCAAAGAACAGGGGGTGTCTAACTTTATTGACCGTTCCGGGCTCTCATGTCTATGCTAGACTGGGGGCCGTTACATGGTGCATGTGAGCTTAAGGGCCTTATTCGGTAGATCCTGGGCGGGGGCGCGGGGCAGCCCAAACGAGCATAAGCCACGCGCGCGAGGCGGATTCTTTGGGTGTGCTCCCACGCCTGTGCGCCTGATCGGATGTGTGTCCCCACACGTTCATCGCCCGCGCCTTATCAAGATGACTTCGTCCAAAAAGAAAATAGAAAAAAAAGATAAAAAAAAAAACACAAAAAAAGCAAAAAAAAAAAAAAAACAAAAAAAAAAAACAAAAAAAAAAAAAATTAAAGGCAAAAACAAAAATATATAAACTCAGAGTAAAGGTCCGGCTCGAAAATCCAACTCAAATCAAGACCACGTTTTCAATCGTGGCAACGGGGCAAGGAACAGGAGCGTTGATCTCCCGCCGGTGCTTAGCTCGGTCTTTTGCTTGGGGGGGTGCCATAGTAATATCCCCTGCAAAGGAATCCCTATTAAGTACGAGTAATGTAAACACGACCGGCACAAAAAAAAAGCTCAAGATATGACATTAAAATTTGAAATCGTGGTTTAGGTAAGTTAAAGTTGTTTTATTTTAGTTTAGGTATTCAGTTAATATTGAAACTGTATCACACAACGGGCACCGATGACTGGTCCGTTTGACTAGTGACGTGACCGTCATGAGGTCCGTCGTGTTATAGCACACTTTGTATATGTATGTATAAAAAGCGAACCCCTGAATGAGTGGGTCTCTTCTTGACCATCGTGACGGTCAAGTGACGGACCGTCGTGCGTGAGGACGACGGTCCTATCATAAGAGATCCGTCGTAGGACACTTAAAAAGGTAAATATTGAGGGACCCCTTAGAAACGATGGTCTCTCTACGGTGAACCACCATAGACTGGTCGCAGCAGGACGACCGTCGTGGGTATGAAGTTCCCTCACAAGAGATCGTCCGTAATACATACTTGAAAAAGTTTGAGAGACCCTTGACAACAGGGTCTCTAGATCTGACAACCGGATAACTGTCACGCGCAGGGAACGGACCGTCCTTGGGGTATGGGTGGTCTGCACAGAGTCCGTCAAAGACACTTGAAAATTTTTGATAGACCCTTAAAACAAGGGTCTCTGACAACCTTACGTCCGCGGGCAGTACGGACCGTCGTGGGTGTATGACGGTAACGTCACAGAAAAGAGTCCGTCGTAAGACCACTTGAAAAATTTTGAGACCTTGAAACGGGTGGTTGTTTATTTTTTTCTAATGACAACCATGACGGTCGTGCAGGACAGGGACCGTCGTGGTAATGAAGTCCGTCACAGGCTACGTTTGGCAGGGGTGTAGGGCTTTTTGCGGGCGGACCCTGACTGACGTCCAGGTCGTGTGGGCGACGGGGGCCGTCGGTCTTGTGGTCCGTTCTGTGTAGAGTCGGTTAGAGTGTGGGGGTGCCCCTAGCGCATAAAAGCACCGCTCCAGCCCGGACAATATGTTTGTAGTTATGTGGGCCATATGTGCCTATAAAACCAAAACACGACCCTAGAACTAGACGGCAAAGCAAAAGTCACCTATGGTTTGGGTATCAAACATGGCAAATAATGAACATTTTGAACCTGGTTTAACATAACAGATAAAAGAAACAATAGGCCGACTAAAACAACTAAGCTACTACAACTACAAAACCAAATGCAAGATAAATATCGATAAATGGTCGAGACACAGTACCTGTGAAATGGAGGGAAGAAACAATGAGAAGATCGCTGGCAAAAGTCACACCGACGTAAATTATAATGATAAGAGCTAGATGATTGTGGATGTCAAGGGAGGCGTGAGGGGGAAGGTGTAAGTTGAAAAGAGAGGGGAGATTATGGTCGATGAATAAGTAAATGGTGGTGGATATGGGGGGGTTGTGGGTAGACGGTTTACAATTGTGAAATGGTCCATCCTGGGAGTCGGGTCGGTTAGATTTCATTAATCACAGGCAAAGCGGTTTCCTCGACGATGCCCGTCGGAGTTTGTGACGGGCCGTCGTAGGTTCCGGTGTGTGTCCCTAATATTCAGAATGCAGAACTGTACCTGGTTCTGACGGATACCACACGGTCCGTCACAGTCTGCAACGATCCTGTCGTTGTATCCCCGTCATTGGGCAACTAGGGAGCTGCTAATAATGTTCTGCAGAATTTCCTGGTGATGTGCTTGCAAATTATAAAACCTCATTAATAGAAAGGAACATGCTACATTATTAAAAGTACGATCGTAAGTTTTGGGTATGCCTCCAACAAAGCGCCTGAATTTAGGGTGTCGCCGGGCACGCGGCAGCGACTGGGGAGCACTTGATTACTAGACTTATCAGAGTGGTCCCTCGATCACTTCATATATATTCATGGAGCGCCGATTCAGCATTCCCGGATAGATGTTTTTATGTTGGCTGTCCGTCACCTTGAACCTCACGCCCGTCCTGGTTTTTCCCAACGCTCAACAAGGACTCCATGAGGGAATAGTTGGGTAAAACCGTGTAGGACCCGTCCATTTGGACTTGAGTCTGCACTGCAATAAACAGTCGCAATCTGGAAATTGAATAAAAGCAACCAAATCCCCACGCATATAACTCCGTTTTATTTTCAATTTGTGGTTGCTAGGTAAACTGGAAAATCTTCATGCTTTTCCTTGTATCGGGCTTAACTTTCCATATGCTTTTAAGCGAAAGGTTCATAGTTCATTCAACCCAAACCCAGCATTTAAAAACAAAATACACCAAACCACTTAAAAAAAAAACAGCCGATTACACGGTGCTCTGCAGAGGCGTTCGCCCAATCCATTTTTAACTTCGTTCATAGCGACACATGGCTTTATGGCTCTAAACTCAACGCGGTAGATGAACAAGGCTTTCCCATATAACAAGTTGGTATTTAGACAATACCAATGGGAGTCTATAAAAGTCTGTCGCGGTAGGCCCCAAAGAGTATCATCAACCTCTGTAACCAAGTCCGTGCCCTACTAAGCGTTTCACGTGGTTTTGGACCAATATTTGTTTGATCTCTCTATTCGACACTTCAACTCCCCACAGGTTGAGGGTGTTAAGGAGTGCCACATTATGCGTAACCCCCATATTTTTCCAAATAACCCTTTGAATAATCTGTTGCAGAAGTGGGAGGGCCCCCAGCACTAAAATAGCCCTTGGAGTGCAAAACGGAGAATATATCCTTTTTCAAAAATGACAGTGACACTCTTGCTCTTCCCTTCATTGTTTGCGAGTGCTAGATGGCTTCGAGCCCAATTTAGATACCTAATCAAATCAACATGCTACTAGAATTGTAATTACTTCACATCCCAGAGAACCACGAAGGGCCCATAAAGAGTCATACCCACCACACACATCAAATAACTCAATCCAGAATGGTGATTGTAGGGGAGTGAGCTCGTTGCCTTTATCTTGAAATAGCCCGACCATCCACGGGACTTTGTCCTGATTTAGGCAAACCATGAGCATCTTGATTGAAGAGTTGGCCAATAGTAACCACTTGCAATATGTTTGTGGCGTGGTCGGTACCACGTTGTAGATGTCCGCAACAGGTGAAGAATGGGCATGCGTTGCCTCCAATACCTCACCATTCCCATTCTGCACACAACCGCCTGTTGTAGCCCCGTCGGCACCAAGAACTCCTATACAACTATGTTTTTCCAACATCCCACCAGAACTGTTTCCATCGTACAAACTTTTTTTTTTGATGAAGGAACAGGAGTCTGATGAAACAGCTAATCACTAGCCAGAAATATTCGAAAATCGTGCGAACCCATGGACTCAAGTCTTGTGAAGCACCAATACATGTTCATACAGGGAAAGTAAATCATCACTGTCATCTTATCCCTACTCTCCTCTCATAGTTCCTTCCTCTAAGACGAATAGATGATCACAAACTGATTTTCAGTTCCCTTTCTATCGAGCTCGTTCAGAAAGTCAAATGTCTTGGCAGAGAAAAAGCATTAATACCCAGCGAATCAACCTTGTTTCGCATCCTTTTTTCCGCCACAAATTCTACAATGGCTGAATGGGTCGTATGAACTATAACTCTAGTACCTACAATGAGGAGGCGAAATTCTCAAAAGCAAACACTACTGCTACGAGTTCTGCTCAATAATCACTGTGTGTTCTTCTGAGGCTCATTAGGCTTTACTAGCATAGTAAATGGGGGTGAAGGATTATGTGTTTTTTGGTTTTCGTCGTGCCCAGTACTACAGAACCAAGAGCGACAGCCCCCCCAGCCACCGCCCAACGAGCATCGGCACATTACCTCAATGACTGCGTCCCAATCGTGCCGTGGAAATAATGGGGATGGGGAGGCGCAAGACAAGATAGAAACAAGACCAATTTTTCTTTTAGTTCACCGAATGACCTTAAGAACATATGTCATCAAAACAAATATTTAACAATCTTGCATCTAGGAAGCAGTTTTGGCACAAGTGGGTGTTCAATCGTTTGAAAAGAGATCTTTGATGATCTTCGTGAAAACCGGTGGCATGACCCAAGAACGCTTCTCTCACACTCTTTCACAATCCAACAGTAGAGGTGGTGGGGGCAGTCCTCTCTATTTACCTCAACTTTAGCTCGATCAACCTCGAGGGCCCTTTTCTGAATGCATTACCCAACACAATACCCTCTTTTAACTATGAAATGACACTTTTCCGTTTAGGGTACCAAATTGCAGCTTCAACATCTCTTAAGACCGGGTCGATCAGATTATTTAAAGGCACCGGCTTCGAATGAATCCACACCAGAAAAATCATCCATAAAAACCTCTATAGTTCCTCACCCATTTCAGAGGAAATATTGACATCTACTCTCTGAAAGGTTGCGGGTAATCATTGCACAACCCAAATGGCATTCTTCTCTGAACAGCAAAAGTGTCCAATATGGCAAGTGAATGGTTTGCTCCTCTTGGACTGTCTGGTGTCAATCGAAATCCTGATTATCCCGAATACCCCATCGAAAACCAACCAAAACCCACCCTTTTCCGGCAAGTCTAAATCGCAACATCGGAAATCCCTGAATGGGCATGGAAATTGCTTTTTCAGTGCCATATAATTCATTTTTTGATAATCCATACACACCCTCCTCCAGTAACCTGTCGTCATAAAGGTAAGCAAGTTGTCATTCTTTTTCGTTGGGTACCCCGAACAAGTCTTTCCAACACCTTTCTATAGGTACACCTAACCGGGCATACCCACTACTATCGGCGTTGGGGGGATGATTACTAACCGCGCATCCAACCACTTGATCATTTCCTTGGCTGTCACAAACCGTCTGTGCATAGGAGATTCAAAAAAGCGTCGCTGTGCTCAATACTCATACTCGTCTTATGATCAGGTCCCTGAGTTGGGATTTTATGAGAGGGGGAAATACCCGGGAGGGGGATCCCAATAATGTCCCAATGGTCCCACCCAATGGCTTTTTGAACGCTTTTTAGTCCTTCAACCTTCACCAACCCTGAACCTGTGTGTCAATCCAAGTCTGATGCAATGATTAACCGGTAAGTGTCGACCAGTTTTCCCTAAAGTGTCACCATCGGCCTAAGATTTCATACTAAGATGAGATGGGAGAGCTTTTAATTCCCTTTTTGGAGCTTCCTCTATAGATGGTTTTCGCAGGTGGGGGCGATTCGCGATGCTTCAATGTCGAGCCTCAAATTTTTCTTTCTCGGTTTACACCGAGCATCACCATCGTCAATAGCCGCGACTGACTGGAGGCTCAGTAACTCTCATGCAATGCGCTATCAAAGTTCATTATCCTGCACTGCCGCCGCTAATGTGCTTCTACCTAGACTTCTTTCTATTTGTGTCTCAAATGTCCTCAATCACCATGTTGTAGGATATAGCAGAAGGAGCCTGATTGGAGCTCACCATCTGCCTCATGGACTACAAGACAGGTTAAACTGTCACTGGGTTACCTCATTGTTCAAGCGGGTCGAAATTTCATTTGCCCCCCTTTTCCATGTCTACTAAGGCTCTGCCCGTGCAATGAATGTCCCCAAATAATAGGGTCACTTCAAAATCGACCTCGGGCAATCAGAATAACAAATCTGCTTGAAAATATGATGACGCCACTTTTCACTAAGTCACAATCTTTGATGTATCCTATAGAGGGGTCGTGTTTACAAACGGTTTCGATAGGAGGTCACCCACAGTAGCCCCATCGCATGGCTTTTGGGTCACCCAAAGACCCAACTTCTTGTAAACTCGTAGATGGGCATGAAAGATTTATGCTTGGCCCCCAAATCACATAGTGCTTTCGCAAAATGTATATCCGATTGTACAAGGAAAGTAAACGCACCCGGATCTTCTTTTTCTTTTTGGACCAGAGATCGTGTAGCAATAGCACTCCAATGCTGAGGTCGAGTTCTATCATCATCCTCAAAAGTGACCGATCTTCTTTGTACCCGATCTTTTCATAAATTTGCAATAACCGGCAATTTGTTCCCTAAGCGTCTACCAAAGGGACGTTGATGAAAGTTGCTTCACATTGTTTATAGAAACGCCGGTATTGGTCCATCCCCATGTCTTTTCACTATCCATCTCGAGACATGGTTGTGGTTGCCTCTGCATAGAAAGACTTCCGCTTTTATAGGCCTTCATCAGGCCTACTGTTTTCAATGTTCTCCTCTAATATTCAGCATCCAACATTTCTACCACTTTAATGGCAGATTCTGTTGTCAGCTCGGGGGGGGGGGGAGGAAGGAAAGAAAAGTTATTCTCATCATAATGGCATAAGAGTTATCATGGTTGCTTACGCCCCGCGAGTAGTAATGTGACCGTACATTTCCATCGATTTTTAGGAGTTGTGGACATGTTTGCTAGGGGGTTGTAGGAAGGTGCCCCTGTTGCCAGGGGGGGGTGTGTTCACATTTGCAGATAATGGGCAGAGTTTGGTAACTCAAGTTGCTAATTGATATTGCATTGGTTATCAACTTTTTGGGTTGCCCCATACCCCCGCTAATCATTACTCAACTCTTATATTGTGCTCATCAGTAGGCATGAACCTCCTCATCATTTTAATTGCCCATTCCTCGAGACTGGGCAACGTGACATACATAGCCAAGAGGGATGGGAGGGGGGAAGGGTCCCACCATCCCTGAGGTGATTGAACTTCCAACTTCCCGATTTGAGGATGACATGGGGTCCATTCCTGTCGTTATCGTATTAGGGGGCCGGATGAGGGGTTACCACCTGTGTTGAAGGTTTGGTTTCGCGATTGTATTTCCATCTCTGACAAATGAACCCTCACGAGTTGTAGTACCATATGTTGGCCGGGAGCCGTGGTTTGTCCCTTGACCCTTCTGGCGCCAATTATCCTGATTTGACCGTTGGCGCTGGTGTGTCGAAAACCCCGCATCTGTTCATGTTCCTGCATAAGAATCCTCGGGCTCATAAAGTACACTCATCAATTTTGAGTGTGTTTGAAGAGGTGCGCGCGAGTGGAGTTTGGACCTGCATTAACCTTTTCGGGGTGTCACCGCCGCAGTGACACTGTTTTGTACTCAACCCAAGCTAGTATCTATATTGAGCCATTTCTTATGAATATCATCTGTAGTCGTGGGTTGTGATTTGTTGCAGCTGGGGGCAAAGTTGTTTCCTTGTCGGTTTGTCTCTGTTTCTCCCTGTAATCAGATGGTTTCTAGTACTCTGCCGCAGCGTTTGTATTCCTGGAGATCTTTTTTTTTTCCAATTTTCGCGTCGTTCTCATAAGAAGAAATCCTCCATAACCACGAATCCAGCCCTGAACTATAGTGTCCAATACCACTTTGTTTTTATCAATCTTGTCCTCTATAGAGAGTATTTTTCGTTCTTCAGTGACTCATCATCGTATGGACGGGTTGTGGGGAGTTGGAGGCGAGCTTCTCAAGAATGGAGGTGAATCTGGTCCAAGAACTCGTACTAACTGACTGCTCCGGTACGTGCCACAAAGTGGTTCAACGCTGTCTTTGTGTTTGTTGGTCCTGGGTAACCGGATAGGTGCGGTGCATAAGAAGACATCCCTCAGTTGATTCCAAGTAAAGATGGAGTTGTATGGTGGGGAGCTCCTCAGTGAAACCACAATAGCAGCAGCCTTCCCGTGCAGTGGGAGGGAAAACAACTCATGAGCCCTTCAACTCTAGATCCAGGTCCGCGCCCCCACAACTTTTTCACAGCTGCCCTTGGGGGGGGGGGGTACCTTAGCTATTGGGCAGGACCCTCATAGGTAGCCCTGACACAACCTCTGGAAAGTGATCATTTGCATCAACGACTAGGTTACGCCAAAAGTGTGGCCGTTGTAGAGGAGGCAAAACAATTGGCGCCTTCAATCTGCTATGTTATCATATCCCTGGGTACGGGTGGGGGTAGGGCTTTGGGGGGGCCGTGGAAGCGGATCTGTAAATTTGATACGCTCAAATTTACTTCTCAAGGGTCTGGCGGTGAGTGTAAAGCTCCGGTCTGTGTCAAGTAATAACGCCACCTAGTGGGGTTGGGATGTTCCCGTGACGCGGAAAAGGCTAGACTTAACTTTAACTTGGTTATTACTATTGTTCGGGGGGGGGGGGGGGGTGTGATGAACTTCTTATAAAGTTAAAAACATAAAACTGTAAAAAAGGGTGGTGTTTTGGTGTTCTCCTAAAAAGTGAAAAGAACTAATGAAATTGAAAGAGACACTTGAAGGGGACAGGGAGCGTTTGTAATGTGGGGGTTGTGTATCAATAATCAAGAGGACTAGGTTTGCTCGTGTTCCCCACGGTTATAACTTGATACTTCTAAGCGTGCTGTGCGGGGGTGACAAATTCCTTTCCTAGTACTGCATGCAAAGTGAAACGTTATGTATTTCTAAAAAATTCGCGGGGGGTGTCCGTATCTAAAATCCTCCCACTCTCCGCATCCTTGGTCCCCGGTCCTACGTTGTTGCTTGTCCTACCCTGTATCGTGTACCGGGGGCGGCGTTCATATTAACATCTCTTCGATATTTTGATGACTAAGTACTGGACGTGGGGGGGGGGGGGGAGGGCCGGGGGTCGACCAATCAATACTCAGCCTATTATATTTATAGCACTAAATCTATGTTCATAATTCTTTTCCTATTATCTAACCTCCTTGTCCCGGAAGAGCCTTAAGAAAGGCGGTTCTAACGGTGGTTGTATCATCCGTTAACAAATGACTTCTAACGAAAGAATTATTAAGGAGCATGCAGACCTATTCTAGAATTGTTATTTTAGCAGTGGGTGGTGGTGGAGTAGGGTCTTTATTTGCCTATGGTTCCCCACCCTAGTTAGGGGTGGGTAGTTTAGTTACTCCATCGCCATAAACACAATATTCAAATAGTATAATAAGAGCATCGTACGCTGGGGTTACTTTCATGGTAGAAGGAGTAAGTCAAAAGATTGTGGCTGGATTAATCACCAAAATTACTTGTAATAATCTCCAAAGAATCAAAAACACTATCAAATTCTAATATATATTAGTTCTAATATTGTTAGAGTCTAATTCAGGTGTCCGGGCTAACCTCAAAACGAGGTTTTTTCGAACTATTTATAAAATACAAAACCTAATTAAACAAACAAGAATTCTAATTACTACTGGAATCTGCCAAATGCGGCTGGGGTCGACGTACACGCGACGGACCCGTCTGGTCATGACGGACCGTCGTGGACTGTCGTCCCATACTTTGTCAGTTTCTTCATCTGCTTTCTTCATTCCCCTCAACGGCAAGTGTTACCGGACGTCATAGGCACAACGGTCTGTCGAGGGTCTCGTTTTCAAAAGACTTTCACTCTTGGAATTTGGTTACTCGATCACTTCTCTGATCTTCAAAACGCGAACCTGCAGTACGGGCCGTCATGCCAATGACGGACCGTCACAAGCTTCGTAATCCCCCATTTTGTCAACTTCCCCCTTTCCTTCAGCACTTCTCTCTCAAAATCTTTGCATTTGCTCTGGACAGATTTCCTCTGCAAACAGAGAAACTTGTATAATAAAAAATTAATCAAACAAAAAGGATTTTGGACCACTAAACTTAAGGAACAGTACTTATTATAACCGTGAAGCCACGGTATATCAGCCGTGCCACCACTTCCCACATTTGCTTGACGAAATTTCTTTTCCAAAACCCTCTAAACTCCATGGGTTCTTTTCTGAAATACTTAAAGTTGATTGAATGTTAAAAGTACATCACATTCTACTAAAAATTAACAAAAATTCATGGAGTCGAATCAAAAAAAAATTCAACAATTTAAATGAATCAAGAATTTAGTATAACTTAAACAAACCCATTAAGAATATCAATTTCTAAACTTTCAAGAATTTAAATTCGCTAAAATAAATCATGATTGATGGGTGTATGAACTAACCCAATTTTATTTGTTCTCACATACCTTTGTAGGTATTACCTCCAACGAAATTCACATGTTAATCTCGACGATTCTTGAATGTTCTTCTCCTACCTTCTCTTTTCTCCTTTCTCACAGCCCTAGCGTGCAATTCACTTTTCTAAAGAGGAATAAAATATTATTTTACCCCAATTAAACTCCTTAATCCGAAATAGAATAATTATCTAAGGAAAAGAATAAATTAACCTTGACGTTCATTAATCTAACAACCCAACTTTCGCCGGGCATAACTTACTCATACGAACTCGGAATCGCGCAAACTCAGTGGTATTGAAAAAGATCATTACAAGAGCTATCCAATGATAACTGGGAGTGATCCTAACTCACCCTGAGTTAGAATTTATGGTCGTCCAAATTTTACCAAAACTTACTTTTTGTAACTTCAGTAAATTTCCAGATTTTTAATTATTTCCAAAAATTACTATTTCTAGTTCTTAGCATCTTCCTAGCTATTTCAAATTGTGAAGTATTACATTATCTACCCCTTGGGAACATTCGTCCTCCAATAAGACTACTCTTACTAAGATAAGGGTGGAAACTTCAAGTTTATACACCGAATAAGCAAATGTAGACAAAGAACACGCTCACTCATAATTTAAAGAGTACTAAGAGGAGAATTAGTACCTTGGTCTGCACTTTCTCCAGTTTCAAAGAGATGTGGATAGATTCTTCATATTTGATGCTTATCAAGACCAACGACACTACCTTCGATTAAAGTGTCACAATCGTCAATAATAGAGTAACTAAACTGAGGGTTGGGGTCGTGTCCTGGGGGAGTGGTAGTGAAAAGTTGTAAATAATTAGAACTACATTATATTAGTCGTCTCTAAATAAATTTGCGATAAAAAACATTGTAAATAAGGGGGTTGTCAAGAATGTATCAAAAATTAATGGGGTTTTTGTTACAAGTATAGTAAAATAATAAAGATAACAAGAAATCTAATCAATGAGGGGGTGGAGTTCTTGGGATGTGCTCGATGTATGGATTATTGTAGATTATTGGGTTCATGCTTTCAATAGAAAATCTGTAGAAAAATATTGACTAAGCTAAGATTATATGGAAATAAGTTCTCTATCGAGCAACTTACCCCGTTTAAAATAGGTTCCTTTCAAACACCCATTTGCCACATAAAGACCAGCCTACACCTTACCTCATTCAATATCTAGAGCTGAGTGTTAGGATATGGGACTAGGTCTCACCTTCTCGGGATGAACCTCATGTCCACCCACTCCTTAGGCCATAAATCTAGCGATCTTGGTTTTGCAATTTCCCTCTCGAGCAAGCAGAAAACACATGGGTGAACTTGTATTTGCAACTATGAATCCATTAGATTAAACCACAAAAAATAGAAGAAATCATCATTAAACTACATATAATTAACCAATAAGAAATGCCCAATAAAAATATTAACCCATATTTTCTAAATCACACCATAATAATTATAGTTTTAGCCACACATCAAGAAATTTAAATTATACCTTCATTGATGATGAAATCAAATGGGTATGAGAAATAAAATCTTGACTTGAGCAAATAACGAAGCATTAAGGAGACCCACTTCCAATTTAGGGAAGATGAAACCCTTTCTTCGTCAAGTGTTCAAAATCCCTTACAAAACTAGAGACTAAAATATAAAAAGTACTAAGAAAAAATGATATTGTTTTGAGCTATGTCGGAATCCTAAAAAAAATTATCCAACTCTCCTTTTATAAAAACAAATGCACTCTACTAATATTTATAGCTTTCAGTTGTGCTACTACGTATCATTCGACAATTAATTTAGTGGGAATCACTTTGGGGGATTCACCCATTGGTGAAGTCCAGCGCCTTCTGGTACAACCTTTAGCATCGTCATGCTTTGGTTCATTGGGAGATGATACACTCCTTAACAATACTCTTCGACAATGTGTCAACTACTCCTCTTAACCCTTTGCTTCAGGGCTCAACGCACTGGAACAAAAGATAGCGTCCATGCTTATCAGCGATATGCAAAGTGGGCTTGGTGATGATCAAGTTTTAAATTTTTAACTTTTCTTAGACTTTTTTTTCTCATTTTTGCAACATAGTGTCCATGCTTTCCTTGAATCATCAAATGCGTGAACCTTAAAATTTTTCATTAGAGATATAGATAAATTAAGCATTTGAGGACACTATTTCTCTTAAAATATAGCCCTAAAAGAATCTAATATGTGGACTCATCATTCCCTCAACTTGAAGTTTTACTTTTCGTCTAGTAAAACTGAAGTTAAGTAGTTCAAAAAGGATGTTTCAAAATAGTGCTACAGAAGATTCAACCATGATTGTATATAACAAGACTCAAACTACTTATGTAAGGATCAGTTGTGTACTCAAAGGTTCCAATTGTGACATACCATTATCCAAGTTTCTCGATTTCGCATTACTTGCTTCAAATGCAAGTTCAAGCTTAAATATTAGCATTATAATTCCGTCAGAAAATAATATTCCTTTGACGGGGCAACCCATTTTATCCCTTTTACTTTCCATTAATCCTTCATACTCTCCCACTCCTAAAATACAAACAGACCATGTTTTTACCCATACGTTTGCCCTTATTTTCTAGTCAATATTAGTTTTAGCTTCCTCAAGATAAAAAGGTCTTCGTAAGGCTTATATATGGTCTGATTTGTACAGGTATGGTCATTCAGTCTTAGTGACTAATGTTCCTCATGAATTGTGGGTCTCTTAACACTTAGTTTCTTCTTCCTTCTTCATATTTGTTAGTGCTCATAAGTCATCATACTATTCATTTACCATGTATTTGTAACGACCTACTTTCCTCGTTATAGGATTTTCCCAACCTGGTCATAATTCGGAGGAATTTAGACTCATCAAGGTGTAAGGAAATCTGGTAGCAATAAGATTGAGTAAATTAGGATTTTATTATGTAATCGGCTAGATAACTCATTAAGGAATTCATACGACTTAACGAAATTCAATTTGGATAAGTAGATAATTGGGAATCGATCTTAGTATTAAGGGCACTTTCTGAGCGTTGTGGATTAAGAGTATGTTGTAAAAAGGGAGAAGTGGAATTCCCTTAAGAAGATTGCTGCCTCGCTTAATGTCGTTGTGATGGTATTCTTGCCACTGCCACGATGCTGCTACAATGGGATGGTACCACTGTGGCGGTCGAGGAAGAGATTGAATTAAAGAATTTTGGGATTCTCTTTAGAAAGAAGATCACTGGCTCGCTTTATGTTGCTGCAACGGGATTAATGTCGGTGCAGCCTAATGGGTTCTGCTGTAGCAGCATAACATGTTTTAATTCGTAAATAAAACCCTTAGACGACCTTATTTTGTATTTTGTTAATTTTTGGGGCTATTCCAACTCGTTTCCCATCATTCTTGAAGCTAGGGGTAAGCTACTCACTCTCCATATTCATCTTTTGATCCATCGAACATTTGAGAATGGGTAAACATTTATGGGGAAGGATTTTATGATGAATCCTACGGTGCAATGAACCCTAAATTGACTATCTTAGTTGAGGTCATGGGTTTGAACAATGGTTCATACTTCTTTAGTATACTGAAATAATGTGTTTCTTTATTGATTCCCACATATAAGTTGTTGTTGGTAAACCACAACAAGCGGAGCAAATCCAGAAAGTGAAAGATCATGTTTTTTAGGATTTCAAGCTTTTTTAGAGGTAGTTGATGGTTGTTATTCTATGATTGTGTGATATATACTTACTCTTGCTTCATTGTGATACTTATATATGCATGCATGTTGCAATATTCATCATAGATATTGAAAGATGAAATCATGAATTAAATGTGTGATCTTGATATGTTATTGTGATGTGTGATTGGGATTGGATTGCCATGTTCCCGCATGCTAACAATTTGAATTTGGGTTTCGTGAGAGAAGAAACTATGTGATGAAGCATGTGAATTGTGATGTTGATTCATATGATAGTATTGAATATGTTTATATTTATTCTTGTATTATAATTTTGTAATTTCTTGTTTCTGTTACACTAGTGGGATAGCCCCATGATCCTACTATACACAGTGGTTGTGTATTGATTCTACAATTCTCTTATTTTTGTTGAGTACAGGGCATCTTTATGCGACTATTCACAGACCTCACTTAGGAGATTGGTGATCACTCCAAGTTCAAGGGTGAGTCAAATCGTTCGGGTTGACATGGAATTTTCTTTAGTCTATTTCCACCATTTTCGTACCTAGATCTTATTTTAGTTAGATAGAAGCTCACTAGAGTATTCTTGTTAGAGTTGGTTATCGTTTCTACTTCTTGTACAATCACTTTCAGATTCTAGGTTTATTATCCGCATTATTAGTTAGTTGTTAGATCTTTATTTAGTAATGGAACCGTTTATTTAGTTATTTAACTTACTTTTGTAACTTGAATGCCTTTAGTTTTTTAGATTTATTACTTTAGTTGGTTACTAGTAGTGGTTCTTCCACCGAGTTGTAGTATGGGTGCCAATCACGTCGGTCCGAGTCGTGACAAAGTTTGTATTAGAGCGAGGCTTTATTGATATTTATGTACCAAAACTGAGACTAATAGAGTCTCACAAAACGGTATGAGGACGTCTTTACTTTTATTCAAGAGGCTATATGACTTAAGAAAATCTCCACTTTCTCTTGTCTCCTTCGTGATATTTCTTGATTCTAATTGGAATCTGGCGATTCAAATTGGTAATAACTTCCAACAATCTTCAATCCATAGATGATTTATACTAGGTATAAGGGTGTTAGACCCGTAGCTCCTACTAATGCTCCAGCTGAGAATCCCACATCTAGAGGTCGCGGTCGAGGCAGAGGTAAAGGAAGAGATAGGGGTAGAGGCCGTGGGAGAGTGGCACCTGCTGCGAATGAGGTACCGAAAGACCATTTTTCGGTGAGTGATAACCATTTGGAAAAAAGAGGAGGTGATAGTAGAAAATGATGACGTTGAGAATGTTGATGAGGTTGAACAAGAGGAAAGAGGGCAAATTAAAGACATAGGACTTCTTCCCATAGATCCAGTGTTAGCTCAAAAGATCATTGATATGCTCAAACTTACTTCTCCAATAAGAAGTAAATAGGTCGTATCAAGTAAAGAACCCAGCTAAGAAGGTTGGGATCAATCCCACGAGGAAAATAGTTCAGACTTAACTTTATTCTATTATTACTATTATTTAGTCACTTTTCCCTAGAAAAAAAAAAGACAAAAAAAGGTGTTTTTTATTTCTCAATTAATGAAATAGTTACTAAATTTTAAAGTAAACAACTAACAGATTCACATCTCGGAGCTTTAAAATCAATTAATAAAAAGGTAACTAGGGCTAAGTTTCCCCTCGGTTTCCTAACTTGATAATTCTAACTATAAAACAATCCTTTCCTAGTGATCTTGCATGAAACGATAAGAATTCTGATCTCTAAATCCTTGTCCGACATCTAGAAAATTACTCCGCACCTTGTCCATCTACGTGTGGTGGGCTATACTAACTTAACCTTTACTCATATTAAGCCATTGAATTGATATTTGACTAAGTTATTACCTCAATACCAAAAGACACACTAGCCTATTAGAATAGTGTACACTAACTCTATTGTTGATAATTATTCTTCCTCTTCTCTACCTCCTTGGTCCTGGTCAAGTAGCATTAAGGAGGCGAGTTTCTAACTTTGTCCATCCTTAAAAGCTTTAAAAATTTAAAAAAAAACGAAAGACATTATCAATACATGCAAGATCTATTCTAGAAATGCTATTTTAGTTGATTTTCCCCTCATTATTCACCCTGGTTTCCCACAAGCCCTAGTTAGGGATGGAGTTTAGGTACCATGGTCACATATATTTATATAAGAATTTCATGCACTTACTTTAATAAAGATAAAATCCAAGAAATTCACTTTTGATTAATCAACAAACACTTCAAACAAAACCAATTCAAGAAAATGTAGGCAATTACTGAAATTAATATTCAAATACTTGAAACAAAAGAACTAAAATTATCAAAAAGTCTAATCAAACAATGTTTTTCGACTCATTTTATAATAAAAACAACAAACTATAATAGAATGATCTAATTACTTGAAATTTTTTTCAAGGATACGCCGTCTGCTCGACCGGACCTTGTGATGGACCGTAGTAGTCACGACAGGCCGTCATGGCCTTTGTCGTCCAATACTTTACAAATTTTTCTGCTGCTTTCTTCATTACCCTCGACGAACAAGTATGACTGTCCGTTCCAAGCACGACGGTTCATCGAGGGTCTCCGCTCCATAATAATTTAAATTCTTGGAATTTGGGTAGTCGGACTACACTATGAATATTCGACAACCATCAGGTACGGACCGGCCGTGGCTATGACTGTCCCATCATGGACTTTCCCTACTCCCACACTAGGTCAGACACCCCATATCTCCCTTTAGAAGCGTCTCAACCGTCACTACGATGTCACCTATAGACCGGCACAACAGACTTCGACTGACCATCATCATAAAGCTCTCATATTGGTCTCCTCTACATTTCTCGCTCAAAAACTCCGCGTTAATCTATCTTTGGACAGATTCCTGCAATAAGGATAAAGTTTACATAAAATCAATACAAAGGCTTTTGACACACACTAAACTTAAGGAAAATCATTAAAATTACCGTGAACCACGGTACATCAACACCACTCAACTTAAATTCGTTGTTTGTCCTCAAGCGACGCACTATGACTCCTACACTAGGAAATCTTTGTAAAAAGTATCCATCTATTTAGCTTTCGGCAATCATTTGGCTATCATCCGATCATTCTCAATCATGTTTTATATCATGTTATCACTATAGACTTGAATTTTTTGAACCGACCATGACACAGACTCAACACAACCACCACGCACTGACACCTATCCTCTTCAATCTCTCACAGAGATCTAATAATATTTCTGGTATTCACCAGTGTACTCACTTCAAACCTATGTACTCACTTTCAAACAACACCTCATTTTTCACCCAATGATTTCAGTTTTGAGTATAAGGATTACTTTTCAACGCCTACTCTCAGAACAAATTCACAACTCATTCCATACATATTGCCATAAAGCTTGCCCTTATTTTCACTGTCTTTAAGT
This sequence comes from Solanum habrochaites, assembly GCA_027704765.1. NCBI lineage: Eukaryota > Viridiplantae > Streptophyta > Magnoliopsida > Solanales > Solanaceae > Solanum > Solanum habrochaites. The sequence goes on along the minus strand of JAKWJA010002499.1, from coordinate 21,605,868 downwards.
TCGCCATACAACCTTAGGACACGATAGAACTTTCTTAGCTTTGTACATGGCCCGGGTTCAGGTAGGGTATATTTTAGGTTAATAATTTAAGTGACTTGTTACCCTCCTTTGACATATTGGCTAAACGTACCAATTTTTATCATTTTATTTCTCCCAATTCTCAAAATTCTTTGAAAATTCTTGCTGTTTTACCTTGCTTATACCTTATTCTATAAGTGATTTTTTTTTTAGTCCTTCTTTGTTTTTGGTTCTCTCAATCATCCAACCCACTTCTGGTATTTCCTTTAACGCCACCCTCAATTCATGACTTTTGCATGAGTCAAGTAAATACCCATGGTCCGGGTTATGGCCACGACAAGGTTGTTTTGCCTTTCTGGCATTAGCCACCCTCAACTTAATGCTTTGGCATAACTGAGATGCACTGTCCAAGGAAGGACCTGGGAAAACACATTGTTCCCAGAGAAGATCATTGGGGTGACAACGAAAGATTCTGTTTAGAGGGAAGGACCCATCAATTTGGATTAATACTGTATTAACATCACATTTTTTGTGGCTCAAGATTGACTCTTTTTCGAACAAAGGCCTCTGATCCTTTCCTAATGTTCATTTTTGGATTACTTTAGCAAGACTAAACTAGGCAAGTTTCCCCTAGCTCATCTAATGGTGGATTCTTCAGATTTTCCTCACACTCACTTGACCTTCATTACATTCCCATATTATTAGACACCTAGTTCGAGTCTTAAATTCAAAGGTCAATGCAGTAGTGGTATTCTATTTCTGTTTTATGTATCCACACATTATCAATTACTATGCCTAGTAATGCATCATTTTATATCCAATATCATATTGTTTTAGTCCATCATGCTTCAGAGTTATACTATGTACACAGATTAACATGTCGATTCAACAATAAAGTAATCAGTCTTTCGGGGGGGAAACACAGGAGGCAGAAAGAAACCCTCAAAATAGGATCGTAATTGGGCTACTCAGACTTCACCCTAGCATCCCACTTTCCATTTACCCCACCCCACAAAATATATGCCAATTGTGCCCCAATGCATAAAATGAAATACAAGAGTGGTAGTGAAGCAAATCTGAGGCGCAAGCCCGACGATTAGCAAGATGGTGGGTTCCGGGGTTCCCGGAAACCAGACTACCTCTGTAGTCTGGGACACCCTTAGTAGTGTCCTTATCATCAACAAAAAACACTATCATTCTGCCTCCCTCTGTTCTCCCAAATCTAGGAGCAGTTCCCTGGCTCTGATTCTACGCCTATCTTAATGTGCCTCCCATCAAATCTCCTCCACACAACGATGCAATTTAACACCTCCTCACAACCGGAGTCAGTGCCTAGGAGGAAGCACACTCCTCCCCCTGAAGAGCGTTAATGCCGCCCTACGTGATTGAAGAAGCGACGTAGTGGTCTCTCGCGACCAAGAGCTGTCCTCCCGAAGTCAATCGCCTAGTTCTCAACTGATCCTCCCGTTATTCCCCCTCTCCGGTCCTCGCGTCTCATCTCGATCCCTCAGTCCCTGCGCCTCTTTGCTGCTCTCCTAGGGAGAGTGTGGACTCTTCGAAGTGGCGAATAAAGCAGCCAACACTGTTTCCCTTCCCTCCTAGCAAGCTCTGCAGAATGGGCCTAAGCACTACAGACACCCTAGCCTCTAGGTCATATCAGATCTGCTCGCAATCTCAACCGCAGCCCCTGAAAGGTCGACATGTCCACTGGAAGGGGATGGCGGGCTATCACCCGACTCATAAAGCGTCTAAGCGCCTGAGGAACCTCCGCGATCTTCCTCCTGTGTACTGTTGAAATCTAACGCTCCAATGGCTCTCTCCTCAGCAATAACCTCTCTGCTCCAAGGCTTGATTTGATACAGAAGTGTGCACTTGGCGCCTCTAGTTTCTGGACCCTAGCAGTGTACCCGAGCGGGGGAAGGGGGTTGTGCGAGAGGAGCTTGGGTTCTTACCCGGGAACTAGATCTCGCCCGAGGTAGTGTCAGTGGGTGCGAAGTAATCCTGCAAAGCTTCAATCATGCGCTACCCCATATCAGCCAGTTTTCTCACCAGTGGAGCCCTATAATGGGTCCCTCTTGTGTAGCGCAACTCATGGCCTCATCTCTGATGAGCCCAGATAGCAACATTTGCTCTGGCGGAGTCCCTTGACTAAGTCAATGTGCCGATGGGCACATTTGCGGACCTGCAATCATGAAAATACCACGGACGAAATAAACAAGTAAGTGGTGAAACTTAAAAGCCCACTCGTGCATGATCGCCCCTGAAGAGCCAAGCAGTCCAACCTCAAAGCCGGCCATCATGCTGCCACAGAACTGTCTCGCCATGTAACTATTTATCTTCATATCCTGCATAACAGCCGTGGGGGAGAGGAGTGGTCGTACAATCACCATAGAAACTTAGCGGTGAAGGTCAATTAGCTTCCTGATACTCTCTTCGGCCCCATTAACCCGTCGGCAGCCTCTTCCATCCATAGAGAGTGCTTGGCCATCCACCACTGCCTTGGTGTTCTCCCTCTTCAGCGATGGCTCACCGCAAGAATCGTCCCTTTTAACAAATTTGGCCACGATAGTCGAACTCGGTGGTGAGAGGGGTCCTGGTGGTATGAACATCCTTGTCGTACAGATACCAACGATGGCTGGAAGAGAGATGTTGACCTGTGTGTCGCGTACTCTGAGGTGCTCAAGTGGGGTTGTTTGGCGGGGGCAACCTGCCTATCAATATGTGATCGGAGAGTAGCCGCATAAGAGGCGTAAAACTCTCAGACCAACTCCTCACTGTAGAGGCCTAAAGAACGAGCCGTCCACTCTAGCCGATGTATTGTGAAAAGAGTGTGGATATCTAGCATAGTGGGGAGACTTCCCATAAGGACCCGTCTCTCCAGTGTAAGGATCCGTGTCATGGAGCTTTTTTGATTTAGAAGCTTGTCGTCTAAATACACTTGGTATTTCTCATCGACACACCATCGGTTGGGTTGGTCGGAAACCGGGGTGGGAACTCCAACCGGTGAGCCAGGAGTGAAATGTCAGCCTCATCATACAAGGCAGACTATGCAGCCGTGGCGGGGCAGAGACTTCTTGCGGACCCGGAGGCTTCCTCCAACCACGAAGCTCCTAAGGAACCAAATGCCCCTTCTTATTGTGCAGCTGACCTAGAAGGTGTGCCTGTCAGTGTGCGCTCCTCATCAAACTGGGAGACAGTAACTACATCCCACGCCACCTTTTTGGGCGTAGCTCTGGTTGCACGTGCAGTTTGTAGTGGAGTGGCAGGGCTTGGGGGAACGTACTCGGGATTCTGCTCATCATCAGAGCCTATAACATGTCGGGAAGACGAGGCGACAGACTTTGAAAGCCCACGTGTGTAAACTCAATCTTGTTTCAGTTCCATTAGAGATAGTACCTATAAAGAATCATTATTAGTACTAGAAGGAGAAAACAAGACAAGCTAAAACGAGACAAAATACACATAAGAGCAAAGCTGTAATTACATCTCTGTAGTAGAAGTGAAACACGACGGACCAGGTGACGGCATTAAGGCGAGTTCTAGCGTTTGCCATCTATTAAAAATACTTCTAAACGAAAGAACTATCAATACATGCAAGACACTATTCTAGATTCTATTTTTTGTTAGAGTTTACCATTATTATTCAACATGGTTTCCCACAACACTAGTTATGGAGGTTTAGTTACGATGGTCATAATCACACTATTTCATATATTTAATATAAGATCCATGCACTTACTTTTAATGAGAAAGATAAAATCCATAAATTCACTTGTTAATCACCAAACAATAACAATCAATCAGAAAAAGTGTACAATACTGAATTATTATTCAATACTTGAAGAATAGAACTAAAATTCTCCAAAGTCTACTAACAAAAAATAAGTTTTTCAAACTATTTTATAAAATAAACAAAATAAAGAATGTTCTAATTACTGAAATCTGTCAAAACTCGGTTCTGAGTCACGGACTCGTGACGGACAGTAGTGGTCACGACGAACCGTCATGGCCTTGTTTTTCCCATACTTCACAAATTCTTTCTTACTGTTGCTTCTCATTACACCCTCAACGAACAGGTATGCCGGCCATTCAAGCACGACGGTCCCATCGGGGTCTCTAGCTCCATCATACGTTAAACTTCTTGAAATTTGGTACAGGACTACTCTCTGTTTATTATTACGACGAAACAGCAGACGGACCGTCGTGCTATGATGGGTCCGTCCATGGACTTTTCCGTAATCCCCACTAGGTCCAACTTCCCCATATTCCTTCAAAAAGCATCTTTCTTCTCTCCTCCCTACGATGCCACCCACAGTACGGACCGTCACATACAGACTTAAAAAACGACGGTCATAAGCTTCGCAGTGGTCTCTTAGTATGCATTTCTCGCTCAAAAACTTCCGCATATCATCTGTGGGACAGATTTTCCTGCAAAATAAGGAGAACTTACATAAAAATCAACGGACACACATTAAAATTAAGGAAAAAATATTTAAAATACTGTGAAACCACGGTACATCAATCATGTCATTTTTATAGGGTTGGATGGCCCAAGGATGATTCCACTTACTCAAATACCCACCGAATCCCCTTGTTGCTAACAATGTGACCAAGCCGATTGGGGAGGGAGGTAACAATTCCTTCTCCATCCTTTGTTGGGTTCTGTGATGATCGGTAATGAGCATGATATGTTTACCATGTTCTTGAAGCTAAAGCCTCTAGTATTTGTCTATTAAGAGATAGAGGACAGTTTTGAGTTCATATTGGATTGTTATCAGAGTTTGCATAAGTGTAGAATCGTTCACAAACATGGGGCTGAGTTCATGCCATTTTGACTTCAAGGAGAGGCCGGGTTATCTTAGAGACCTTACATGGAATGTAGAGCCTATACATTACATCTACTTACTTGGACCTAATTTCATGCCTTATTTTTATAGAATTATGTGCCTAGGATTTTGAGAGATCACAAGAAGGATGAGTTCATGGCGCTAGAGCAGGGTAGTATGTGTGTGACTTATTATGAAACAAGGTTTCACAATTTATGTAGATATACTACACTTATGTTTACCAGAAGATGAGCGGAATACGATGTTTTTCAACAATAGACATTTGGATGCTGAACTACGACTCTTATCTTTTCACATGACTTTTGCATGAAGTAGTTTTAATGAAGTGTGTTATGTCAATAAAGTTAAGTGGATGAAGTGTTACGGTCAACCTAAGGTGTTGGCTAAGAGAGAAATAAATCTACAAATTTCCAGGGCTCATATGCTAGAGAATCGATCGACTACACTCGCAACCAAGACGATTAAGTCTGCCATCCCGCCTCTACCAGTAACTATTGGGAACTCCTTCTAATAACTTTTAAGTTGATAAGAGTGTTGGTCACTCGGGTAGCAGAACATCTGGAGTTCGCACTTGCTTTAGTTGTGGGGAACTTGGATACATGATGAGTAGCCGCCCACAACAACATCTGCTTGTGTCCGGATAGCAACCATCTTGAGCAATTGTTCCCACGGGAAATGATAATAATGGGAGGGGACGTTAAAAACAAGGCCGAGAAGGATATCAGAAAGGTCATGGAGGTAAAGGAAATGGCAACAGAGTAGAGGTAATGCGCAAATAGGAAGGGAGGTTTGTGGATGATATAACTCAATGTTACGATTTCCCAAATAAGAATGAAGCAGAGACGTCTTATGTAGCGATCCCATGTACTATTCATGTCTTTAACCAAATGGCTAATGTATTATTTGATCCAGATTCCACCTATTTTTATGTGTTTGTGAGATTTGCCTCTAATTTTAGATGTTGTGTGATACCATTAATGATCCTATACATGTCTCTACCCTAGTTGGTGAGTCAGTCATAGTCACCCATGTTTATCGTTCTTTCCCTATTCTACTTATGGGATTTTATACTTGGGCTAATTCAGTGATTTTGTATTGGCTGACTTCGACATAATCTTAGGCATGACTTTGTTTTTCACCCCATTATTTTCATAATTTAAATGCTAAGTTTGTTACTCTAGAAATTTCAAGAAAGGAAAAATTAGAGTGGGAAAAGCAAGTTATGATTATATCATTTATCCGGGCTAGTATGTTAGTAGATCAAGGTTGTTAATCTTATTTGCCTTATGTTAGGAATGTTGAGATTGAAGCTCATTCCATTGGGTCTATTCTTTTGGTGTTAGAATTTAGTGAAGTTTTTCCAAATGATTTGCCCGGTATGCCTCCAGATAGAGACATAGCTTTTTTTATTGACTTAGAGTCTGGTGCACGCCCCATTAATGTCCCTCTTTATCGGATGGCTCCGACAAAGTTGAGAGATCTTAAGGCTAATATCTAAGATCATTTTGATAAAGGTTTTATTCATTATTGTACTTTCCTATAGGGTGCTACGATTTTGTTTGTTAAGAGGAAGGATGGTAGCATGAGGATGTGCATAGATCATCGACGACTGAATTAGCTCACTATACCGAATAGGTACCCCTTACTAGGATAGATGATATTTTTGACAAATTACAAGTTGCAGCGGTCTACTCTAATATTGATTTAGGATCTAGCTACAATCAATTGAAGATTAGGCCTGCGGATATACACAAGACGGCGTTTATGACTTGTTATGGGCACTATAAATTATTGGTTATGTCGTTTTGGTTAACTAATGCGCCAGCATCCTTCATCAACTTTATGAATAGAGTATCCAAGCCTTTTTTTACTCTTTTGTGATAGTCTTTATCGATGAAAATTGGGGTATTCTAGAAGTAAAAAAGAGTTGCTAACCATCTTCGTACTATGTTGGGTATCCTTTGAAGGCAAAGGTTATATGTAAACTTTTGTAAGTGTGATTTTTGGTTGAAGTCGGTTTCATTTTTGGGGCATGTGGTTTTGAAGAGGGGTAAGGGTGGATCCCCAAATGGTTGAAGCGGTTGAGAATCTAGTACATCCTATGTCGGTGACAAAAGTTAGGAATTTTTTGGCACTTGCTAGTTACTATCGTCGTTTTGTTAAGAATTTTAATTCAATTCCTACTCACTTGAACAATCTGACCAATAAGGAGGTACACTTTGAATCGACCGAAAAAATGTGATCATAGCTTCCAAAACCTTAAGACTTTTTTGACCACCGAGCCCATTCTAGCATTTATGATTGAGGGTAAGGACTTAATTGTTTGTTGTGATAATTCATATTCTGGATTGGGTATTGTGTTGATGTAGGATAATGATGTCATAGCTTATGCCTCTCATCAATTGAAGGTGCACGAGAGAAATTATCCCACTTATGATTTGGAGTTGGTAGCGGTGGTATTTGCTCTTAAGATCTGGTGACATTTCTTGTATGGACTTAAGTGTGATGTATTTATTGATCATTGTAGTTTTCATTTTATATTAACCCAAAAGGATTTGAATTTGAGACATCAAAGATAGATGGAATTACTCAAGGATTATAATGTGACTATTCAATACCATCCGGGTAAGGCAAATGTTGTGGCAAATAATTTGAGTCAAAAAGGGATGAGTATGGGTAGTTTAGCTCACATGAGTGGAACCAAGCAACTATTGGCCAAGTAAATTCAGACCTTAGAGTCTATGTTCGTGCAGTTGGGCATTTATGAACGAGGTGGATTGTTAGCTAGAATTGAAGCTATGTCCATATTCATAGAGAAAATTAAGTCCAAGCAATTTAAATAGTGAGATTTAGATGAGCTTAGAATAAATATTGCAATAGATAAGTATCAAGGAACAAATCTAGATGCTAATGGTTTGCTCAACTATAAGGGTAGAATATATGTTCAAAGAGATAATGATTTGATTCAAAGGTGGCTCATGCTATTCTATTCATCCGGGTGTGACCAAGATGTATAGAGATCTAAAACATGTTTATTGGTGGTCGGGAATGATATAAGACACTGAGAACTTTGTGCCATAGTTTCCAAATTGCCAACAAGTGATAAATGAACATCAAAGGCCTGGAGAGCTACTTCAAAGGATATCAATTCAGGAATGGAAGTGGGAAAGGATAGCCATGGATTTTGTTGTTGGTCTTTCTCAGAATTTGGAGAAATCATATTTCATTTGTGTTGTAGTTATAAATTGACTAAGTCATTCCATTTCATTCCGGTAATGGTGGATTAATACACTGAAAAGTTGACTAAAATTTATGTAAAAGAGATAATGAGGCAGCATGGTGTGCCTCTTACCCTCATCTTTGATCGTAATACCCTTTTCACATTCATGTTTTGGGGGAAGTTGCATCATTAATTGGGCACGTAACTATTTTTTAAATAGAAAACCATTTTTATGAGGAAAGTACTTTGGAGACCGAAAAGGATATCTGAGACAAGTATCTGCAATTGTTCATCGAATCAAGTACTACCTAATTTCTTTTCTAACCTACCCTTCCTTAGTTGATCACTACAGGACGAGTGATGGATAAATTTGTATCTAAAGGAATGAAGAGGTTTTATCGTTATTGGAATGCCAATGGGAAATATTGCGGCCAAAAAAAATATTTCAGAGTAATAGGGTTTCTCCAACCTTATCCAAATTTGGAGGAATTTTGAGTCTTCAGCATGTAAGGAACTATGGTATACATCGGGTGAAGTAAATGTTGTTTTTATTACATAATCGGTTGGACAACTCGTCAAGGAATCCGTACAACTATATGAAATTGAATTTACATAAGTAGATCATCGGGAATCGATCTTTGCATTAAGGGAATTTTAAGTGTAGTGGGTTCAGACTATGTTGTAAAAATGGAGAACTGGAATTCCCTTAAAGATCTCGTTGCTTGCTTAGTGCTGCAAGATTCTTGCTGCTTTAGTGACGCCACTACAACGGGATGGGTACTGTTGTAGCAGGCGAAGCGGAAATGGAATTAAAGGATTTTGGGATTTTTTTTTCGAGGGAAGTTCACTAGTTTGCTTGTGCCAGTGCAGCGACACCACTACAGTGGAATGTTTTCCGTTATAGTAGGACGATGGATTTTAAAATCGTTTATAAAACCCTTCGATGACCTTATTTAGTATTTTTCAACTTTTTTAGTTAAGCGACAACCCCTTAGATATTCCAACTCATTTTCCAACATTCTTGAAGCTAGAGGTGAGTTCTTGACTCCCCAAATTTGTTTTTTGATCCCCATAACATTTTAGAATGGGTCAACTGTGACGGGGAAGGATTTTTAAAGAATCCTATGGTGGAATTAAACCTAATTTGAATAGTTGGGGTCATGGGTTTGAACTAGGATTAATAGTTTGTTAGTATTCATGGAATTTAGTGTTTCTTTATTGATTCTCGTATATAAAATGTTGTTTATAGACCACAAACAAGCGGAGTGAAACGCGAACGGCAGGAAACAGTTGTTCATGGTTATCAAGCTTTTTTTGAGGTAGTTAATGGTTATGATTCTATGATTCCGTGATATATACTTGTTCTTGCTTTTAGTTGTGATACTTGTATATGTATGCATGTTGCAATATTTATCATAGATGTTGAAAAATGAAATAATGACTTTAATGTGTGATCTCGATATGTTATTATAATGTGTGATTGGCATCGGATTGCCACATTTTGGCATGCTAACATTGATTAGTTGCCATGTTCCGACATAAAAATGGGATCGAATTATTACGTCCGACATGCTAAAAGTTTGATATTGGGTTTCGTGAGAGAACCAACTATGTGATGAAGCATCTGAATTGTGATATTGATTCTTGTGATAGTATTGAATATTTTGATGTTTATACTTGTATTATAATGTTTTAATTGCTTGTTATGTTACACTAGTGAGATATTTGTGTGAGCCTACCCGTATACGATGATTTTGTACTGATTTTGCAGTTGCTCAAATTTTGTTGAGTATAGTGCATTTTCACACGAATGTTGACATACCTTACTTAAGAGATCAGTGATTTCTTCGAGTCCAAGGGTGAGCCACATCGTTTGGGCTGCCGTGGAATTCTGTTTTGTCTATGTCCATTTCGTACCTAGACCTTGTTTTAGTTAGACAGATAGTTCACTAAAGAATTCTCGTTAAACTTGGTTATATTTTCTAGTTTTGGTACATTGACGTTCAGATTCTAGGTTTATCTTCCGCATTGTTACTTAATTGTTATATCTTTATTTAGTAATGGAACCAACTTAAATGCCTTAGGTTTTAGGTTTATTGCTTTAGTTGGTTGCTAGTAGTAGTTCTCCCACCGAGTTGTAGTTTGGATGTCAATCACGACGGTCTAGGTCGGGACATTATTGCTTTGAAACCTTATTCCATTTTTACTTTTATTCCATAACTTTAATTTTTCATTTCTTTCCCTTTTTCTTTATTTTTTCCTTTTTTATATGGAGGGTTTCTATCCTTTGACAACACCATGGATTAAGGGACACTTTCCTTGCAATTCTTTTGACTTTTTTTTCACCACATCCCCAACTTAGTCTTTTGGCGTAAGTTAACTATTTAAATCAAACCAACCTTTCATGAGGATTAACGGAGATGGATCAAGAAGGCTCTAGTTTTCATCATGTTTCTTTGAAAGAAGTCTAAGGATCAATGGGTGTTCAAGATAGTTTCACTCACTCACAAAGGATGTCATAAAATAGGTATATGTTAAATTGTCTCACACTCAAGTAAACCTCCTAAGATCATTTCAAGAGAAGGCATTACTTTGTTGACTAGACTAACAGGGCGAATTCTATGTGTTTTCATTCATGGTTTATCACACAAGCATCGATAATTAAATCAAATAAGACTTCATACTTTTGCTAGTGTGCAATGGTTATAACATGATAATCAATTTGACATATGGCTAATCACAACGTGATTCAAAGAAATCAAATATTGTCTCTGCAACTTCATTTGGTCTCGTCATAGCCGCACATTCATGTTTGTTTGATTGAAATCACTATTCAAGAAAACGCTATTAATTAGAATCGATACACGAATTTGCAAGAGAACAATCACTTTCAACAAAAGAGGTGGAAATAATTTTCGGAAAATATGAAAAAAAAAAATGAAAGGGTGTCAAAATCAATTTGCAAACTAGAATGAAAAAGAAGCCATAAACTCAAACTATCACATAGTAGTATGAAGAAATTTAAAATAGACATTTGAATCATAAACTCCAAACATCTGTAATGGCAGACAATGTTGGGCCACACCCCACCACAAATAAAAAGTATTTGTCCTCAAATGCATATAATGAAATCCAAAACTGAAAGTAAAGCAAGACAGCGAGGGAGGTAGAGAGGGGTAAAGAGAAAATCATGTCTAAGTTGTCGCTCCATTTATCTAGGTATTGGTGCATGGGATATCAGAAGTCTTAGATATGTCATAAATGTGACCCTCATTGGGGAAAGCTAAAGGAAGATTTATTATGGAAACCAGCACTGCTGCACCCATCAAGATTTTATCGCTCTCCTTCGGGTCCTCGTCTTTAACATTTATTGCTTCCTCAAAAATGTTCTTTTTTGTCTCTACCTCTACTCAGGTCCAGGTATTCTTTCTACTCTGGTGGTGGCCCGCTATATATTTGACACGTTTGGAATCTCCATTTTTCAGTACACCATGGGGATATCAATCGATTTCAGCAAGTCCATATCAATTCTCAACGCAACAATAGTATCCTTCAATGATGTCACATCATTTGTTTCCCTTTCCTCACACTAGAAACACTTCTATATGGCTTGAAGTTCATCAACGGTGGCTCTTAGTGATATCATAATATTAGTCAACGCAGTCAAGATCATGCCTAAAATAGAGGTTTCTAGGGTGTCAGTCCAATGATTTGCACACTAGGCGAGTTGTACTATCAAGATAGAAACTGCTTGTATTATCGGAACATGGGAGGCAATGGATATGTTCGGCAATGCAGTGATTGAAAAAGCTGTCATGTCAGAAATGAGAACAGTTGATATAGATATGCATGCAGGTCTAGGAGCTGGGTTAGGTAAAGTTTTCCCTACAGGTATGGATTTGGTGAATACCAATTCCTTATGCTTCGTCCCTGCTTGATCCTTAAAGTACTCAAGTTTGATTCTTCGGATATTAGTGAGGATGTGGGAATGAGTTCTACATCCTCCTTGTCGTCTCAAGGTACTTGGACATATCTATATAGCTCGGTGATTAGTATGGGGGAATGGAAGTGAAGTTTTGTGTTGTTTTGCATGGATGAGAATCTCTAAAGCAATTATCATTCCCAAATTTAGCTGAATTTTATCAATAATGCAACCTGAACATGCAGCTTTGGTATGTCACATAGTAGATTCATTTTGCAAGGCATGATCGTGCTCCTAATAAAACCAAACCAATACAGGGCTGCTACATTAAGGTCTTTCTTGTCAATCCCCGCACCAACTCCTAACCAATTAGGATTATTATCTGAGATTAGCAGAGCCAACCACCTCTTCATGTATTCTATCTTCTTAGTTATGATTATATGTTCTTAAACATCAACAATGTTCTCACAGAGCTTCAAAATAATATCAATAATATCATGGTTGTAATTCAACTTTCTACCCCGAACAACCACTTAGTCAACTAGTTCGAGTGCTACTTTTGTTGCCTTTCTTGTGGTATCAAAGTTCCATAAGATACATAGAATTCCTGAAAAAATTTTCAAATATATGTGCCACTGGTCTTAGTAAACATCTTAACGTTATGATAGTTTAAGGATGCTCATATTTTTTGGATACCTACTACTCAGTCCATCTATGGATGGACGTCTTTCTCAAGAATTGTCCTTATCCCTTAAGCTTTTTGATTGGTTCATAGACATTGATGGAGGAACTCTATTGAGGGTTTTCGTGGTCATTAACTTATTACATGCACTGTGTGTGCTTAAAGTAGTGTATATGGCTCATTTGAGGTTAGTCCCAGTACCTAGATTGTCTGGTTATTGCGTTGTTTTATCTCCCTTCTAAGAATAGTTCTACCCTTTGTGCTATTACTTGACACTCTTCGTGAGATTCAGTGGTGGTGAGATCTGAATGTCATCACCCGCTCTTAGAGGTGGAGATGTGCGTGTCATAGATGTTGTTATTACTTACGGTCCCTTCTAGTGACACATTTGATTTTCCTTTACCATTGCCCTGCCTAAATATTGAACAATGTTTCTTTACTTTGTCTTTTGTTGTATATTCCTTCTTATTTAAGGTGCTCCTTGTTTCCCTCCCTTGATGTGGCAGAGCTCATCCAAGGAATTTAGCCCATAAAATATATGCAATTACATTAGAGAAAGTGAATTATGCTTGGCTTCTTATGAACCACACTGTTTAAACAGACAACCAACCATTTGTCTCAACCACGGATGGTATTCTGTGACATGGGTTTATTCGTCGAAAGTTACCGTGCCATATGGAATTAAGATGCAGGCTATGGGCAATAATGAATACATTATTTGAGTTCCGGCAGACTCTTTACGGGTCCAAGTGTATTTCCAAACTTAATATAATCAATCAAATAAATAATGCACGGGGATTATAGGTAAGCAGGATCGTTGATCGTAACGCTGAGTTTTTCAGTAGCGTGATCTTGCTTGCCATCAGACTCATCCCTCTTATTACAATTTATATTCTTGAGATCTTCCCTATAAAATTTGAAAATACAATTGAATGTGCACAACTTAGATTATAGTTGGATCCACAACAACCAATGCTCGTGGTCTTTCCCTAGAGTTACCTAACACATTTGAATAGGATAAAACATCTCACAAGATTTTAAATACTATAAATAAATGTGGTAATGGAGCACTCACCTTCAGTGCACATCAAGATGAAATGGCCATGCTAGGCGGGAAATTAATTAGGATCGAAGCACTAGTTAATCAACTAAAATTCTTTCTAGGTGCAAATATTTCTGAAAATACCAAATACATGCAATTTTGTAAAAATCAAAAGTGAAAGGAAGTTCTAAAATTGATAGTGAGATAAATGAGGAGGGGTGAGGTTTAAAGTCTCTAAATTTATTAAAAAATCTCACCCGTTCGGCTACATAGTCACCTTTTGTCAGCTACTCGGTGATCCACCAAGTTGATATTAACTTCGCCGAGTTTTAAAGTTCCTTCAATTGCATGAAGGCCCCAACGACAGTCTTCGTCTAGGTCGCTAATCAGGTCGGCAATTTGCCCATAAGATTTATGACCTCCATTGCATATTTTTTGAATGCCTTGCATACAAAATAAAATAACTTTTTTTCAAAGTGGCAAATAAAAAGAACTTACGGTTTTGGGTTGCCTCTCAAATATACCCTTTTTTAATGTCATGGCACGGCATAATGTAGTGTTTATGCTCTAATAGTGGGGTTTTCCTCCAAGTCATCAGACAGATCTCATTCAACAGTTACTTCATTTGGGATTCCAGTACTCGAATGAGCATGGTATTTGCATATATCAAATGATTAGTCATTAAGATATTCTTTCGGAGCTCCGCTAACATACTATAATAATCATTGGATTTCTGAAGTAAAACTGCTAACATCTCTTTGATATTTCCATCCCCCCTATTCTTAATTTTCTTTTGTTTCTTAGGAGGGACGTAGCGCCTTTCCTCGTGGAGTGGGTGTCCAATAACCTCAAACTTTTTTTTCGGCTTATCAAACAGCGTTAGTAGGGCAACTAACTAGAAGTCTATATTTTTCCTTTCATGGCATGACTTGGTTAATTTGTCTAGTAGTTCAACTGATGTTTCATAGGGTTGTCTTACTAGATTAGTTGAGGCAAGTTGATCAGCCCTCATTCTGTTCCCTATATTCAGAATCCGGTAGAACGACTTTAGAATGAATATATCAGAGATTCAATGGGTAGGTTATTGTCCAAGTATTACTTTGAATCTCATCCATGCTTAATGAAGTTGTTCACCATCTGATTTTCTAAAACTCAAGACCCTGTCTTGAAATATCATAACTTATACTTGAGAGTGTTCCATTCTTTTACAAGTGTTACTTGACATATTTACCTCAAAACAATAACTTGGAAGAAAAATATAACTAAAATTTAAGTTAGTAAAACTTACAACTTATTTAAATAAAAACTCTAGTTAGCTACAGTTTCACGTAACACCACTCCCCGACAGTGGTGCCGTTTTGATGCTTATCGTGACCAACGACGCTATTTTCGATTCAAGTGTCTATAATTATCAATAATATAGTAACCTTAGTGAGGGTTGAGGTCGTGTCCCAAGGAAGTGGTAGTGAAAAGTAGTACCTAGTTAGAAAATCACTGTAATTAGATGAAGCTAAAAAAATTTGTGATTAAAGCATTATAAATTAAGGAGGGGTGACACAAAAGTTCCAAATATAAATGGGGGGTTAGTCACAAGTATAGTATAATAATGAATATCACAAGAAATCTACTCAATGAGAGAATGAGATCCTGGGATGTGACCGCAATATGGATTAATATAGATTATTAGGTTCATTTTCGATAAAAAAATCTGTAGCAAAGTTGTGACTAGGCTAAGCTTTATGGAGAAACAAGTTCTCTCTAAAAAAAAAACTTACCCTATTTCAATTGGGTTCCTCTCGGACACCCATTTGGTGCATTAAGACAATCATACGCCTTACCCCTCTCACTCTCTCGAGTTGTGTGTTAGGATATGGTACTAAGGCTCACCACTTTGGACTGAACTATATGTCGACCCACTCTTTAGGCCATCAATCGAGCGGTCTTGGTTTCACGGCGTCTCTTTAGATCAAGCCAAAAACACATGGATGAACTTGTATTTGCAACTACAAATACATTAGATTAAACCAAAACCACTAGAATAAATCACAATTAAACTATATTTAATCTACTAGCAAGCAAGACCCAACAACCATATTAACCCATATTTTCTAAATCACGCCCTAGTTTTAGCCACGCAACAAGGAATAGAAATTATACATTCAATGATAATTGAATAAAATATGTATCAAAAGTAGTCTTAATTTGAGAAAATAAAGAAGAATTATGGAGTTACACTTTCAATTTAGGGAAGATGAAACCCTTTCTTCTTAAAGTCTTTGAAACCCTTACAAACATGAGAGTAAAATCTAAAATGTACTAAGAAAATATGAAATGGTTTTTAGCTTAGTTGGAATCCTAAGAAAAATGATCCAACTCTCCTTTAATAAAAACTACACTCTACTAGTATTTATTGCTTTCATATTTGTGGTTCAACGGATAATTTAGCGACATTAGTGGGAATCGCCGACTGACTTGGTGATTCACCCATTGGTGAATTCTATCGCCTTCTGGTACATCCTACAACTTCGTCAAGCTTTTCTTCATTGTGCGATGATACAGTGCTTCATGGAACTCCTCTGCGATGCGTTTATAGTTCCTCTCTTCTGTTGATTTGACCCTTTTTGCTCAGCATTCCAATTCTTCACTTTTCTCAACCTTTTTGCTCCTTTTAGGACATTATGTCCATGATTTCCTTGAATCGTTAAATATGTGAAACTTAAGAGGTTTCATCTAATATTGAGATAAAATAAGCATTTGAGGACACAATTTCTATTAAAATATAGCCCTTAATGAGTTCAGTCTATAAACTCATCAGTATCCCATCAACTTCAATAGTATATTCCTAAACAAATTGGTTACTCCAAAGGACTTTGACTGGTGCTACCTCTTTTGTGCTCAATTGGCAAACTTGGTGATCTACAATGTGAACATGATTGTCCTCATAATATAAGCTATCCTTGATCTCAATATTTTTAGTTGGTATGATCAATGAAGGATCGCCCATGCATTTCTTCAACATGGAGATGTGAAATACCGCATGAACCGTTGCTAACTCTTTTGGTAGCTCCAACTCATAAGCTAATTTTCCAATGCTCTTGGATATATAATAAAGTCGAACATCACGGGGATTAAGTTTCCCTTCTTTCCAAACCTCATAACACCATTTATGGGAGAAACCTTCAACTATATCCAATCATCTATTTCAATCTCTCACTCCCTTCTCCTAACATTAGTGTAGGATATGTAACGACTCTCTGTCGTTTTAAACTTCTCATAAATCACTTTCACCTTCTCCATAAATTGATGAATTACATATGGTTCTATTTACCAAGATTCACCAACTTCAAACTATCCAATAGGATATCTGTGTCTTCTCCCAATGAAGAGATTCATATGGAGCCATTTGGATTCAAGAGTGGTAACTATTATTGTATGCAAATTCGATTAGAGTTATATGATCATCCCATATCCCTTTGAAATAGATTATGCACGCCCTTAACATATCCTCTAAGTTCTTAGTAGTTCATTTAATGCTTATCGTAACCAACAACACTAATTTCAATTCAAGTGTCTATGATTGAAAATAATATAGTAGCCCAATCGAGGAATGGGGTCATGCCCCAAGGGAGCGGTAGTGAAAATGTATATCTAATTAAAATCTCATTCTAATTATTTATAGCTAAAGAAATTAATGACTAAAAACATTACAAACTAAGGGGGTTACACGAAAGTGTCACATATCATATTGGGGGTTTACCACAAGTTGTGAAAATAACTAAAAATAACAAGTAAACTAAGAAATGAGAGGGGAATTCTTGGGATCAGACAGCAATACAAATTAATATCGCTTATTGGGTTTATGCTTTCTATAGAACATTTGTAAAAAAATAATGACTAGGCTAAGATTCATATAGAAAGAAGTTACTCTCTCGAGCAACTTATCCCGTTTAAAATGGGTTCCTCTAGGATACTCATTTGTCGCATGAAGACCACCCTAAGGCTTAACCCACTCATTTTCTTGAGCTTAGTAATACGATATGGGACTAGGGCTCACCCTCTCGGGTTGAACCTCATGTCGACACACTCCTTAGGCCATAAATATAGTGATCTTAGTTTTGAGACTTCTCTCTCAAACATGCCAAAAAACACATGGGTGAAGTTTTATTTGCAACTACAAATCCATTAGATTAAGCCACTAGGCACAATCATTATAAAATACATTAAATCTAAAAATAAACAATAGCCAACAACAATATTAACCCATATTTGTTAAATCACACTCCAAGAATGGGATCTCTAGCCACACATAGAGAAATAGAAACTATACCTTCAATGATGTTGAAATTAAATGGGTATGAGAAATAAAGTCTTTATTTGAGCAAAGAGAGAAGAATTAAGGAGACTAACTTCAAAAACGACGGAGAATAAACCCTTTCTTCTTCTAACCTTCAAAACTCTTACAAAACTTAGAGTAAAATTTATTACTACGAAAATATAATATAGTTTATCTCTACGTCAAATTTCTACAATAATGAGGAACTCCTGAAAAACTACAACTCTACTAGTATTTATAGCTTTCAAATTTGTGCTACAGTGGCTCATTTAGCGACTTTAGTAAGAATCGTCGATTGACTCTGAGATTCTCCCATTGATGTAGTCCACTGCCTTCTGGTATAGTGTTCAGCATCATCCTTCTTTAGTTCATTGGACGAGGAGATAATGCTTGATGGAACTATTCAATGATGCTCCAACTGCGTCTCTCTACCGTTAATTCGACCCTTTCCTTCAAGGCTCAGCACAAAGGAGCAAAAGGCGAAGTATGCCTCATTGGCGATCTGCCATGTGGACTCGAAAATCCTCACACTTCCATTTCTTCGCTCTCTTCAAATTTTTTCTCCTTTTTACGATAAAGTGTTCATGCATTCCTTAAATCTTCAAATACCTGAAACTTAGGAGTTTTCATCACATATTGAGATAAAACAAGCATTAGAGGAAACTATTTCTACTATAATATAGCCCTAAATGAGTCCAATTTATGGACTCATCAACACCCCTAACTTAAACTTTTACTTGTCCTCAAGTAAAACTCATGTTCAGCAGTTCAAAAAGAATGTATCAAATTATTCTACACAATACTCAATCATGAATGCATACAACAACACTAAAACTACTTAAGAAAGTATCAGTTGTGTACTCAAAGATTCAAGTTGTGAGACACCATTATCTAAGATTCTCAAGATCGGATTACTTGCTTCAAATTCAAGTTAAAGCTCAAGCTTTAGCATTCGAATGCCCTAACACAAATAATGATTCTATTTTCTCACACAAGTGTATAATCAATTTAAATTTTAGGAATGATATACAATGCTCACAATCAAAAAAAGGAACCCAATGAATGATTTCACCCATAGATTTGACATTATTTTCCAGTTAATAATTGTTTCTCCTTTCTCAAGATCAAAAGGTAATTCCAGGGCTTGTAATGGGGATGAGTACAAAGGTATGGTCATTTAGGCTTAATGAATAATAGTCCTCATAAATTTTGGTGCTCATAAAACTTCACTTCTTCTTCCTTCCTCATCTTTGTTTGTGTCATAAGTCATCCTATTACGCACTTCCCATGGGTTTCTTGGAAACCCTATACCTTTTTGACATTTTTCCACAACTTCTCTTTTTATTTATTTTCTTTTATCCTTGTTTTTCTTCTCTTTTTTTATTGGGGTTTTCATTTTTTACAACATCATGGGTTAAGTGAGACTTCCCTTGCACTTTCACTTTTCCTTTTTTTCTTTTCACCAGACCCTCAACTTAAGCTTTTGCCTAAATTGATATATCAATCAAAACAATTATTCATTAGTATTAAAGGAAATGGATCGAGAAGGGTTTAGTCTTCATCATGTGTCTTCAAAAAAAGGTTAAGACTCAAGGGGCGTTCAAGAGATGTTCACACACTAAAAATGGAGGTCAAAAGAGAGGTGTTACTTAGTTCACTAGACTAACTGAGAAAATTCTAGGTGTTGTCATGGATGGTTCAAGGTAACCTTTTAATAGAAAAGGCATTGATACTTACATCGAACAAGACTCAATAGTTTAGCTGGTGTGCAAAGGTCATCACAAGTGAATCAATTTGACACATGACTATTCACAAGGAGATGCAAAGAGTTCATATATTGTCTGTGCAACTTCATTTGCTCACGTCATAGACGCACACTCATGTTTTTCAAATTGATAGCACTATTCAAGTCTTTAGTATTGATTGAAACTGAGACTCGAACTTCCAAGGGAACAACCACTTTCAACATAAGAGGTGGAAAATATTTTTGAACAATGAAATATTTTTGGAAAGGTCAAAAAACATTTTGCAATTAAAATCTACACGAAGCCATATGCTTAAACAACTGCATAAGAAATATAAAACTCTTTACAACAGAAACAACCGAAATATAAAATCAAAACAATGCATAAAGGATGGACCACCACATAACAAATAAAAACATTTGATCTCAAATGCAACTAATAAATATCTTGCAGTCCAAATAAAGAAGCACAGAGAGGGAGGTAAAGAGGGGATCTTCTCTAACTTCTCGGTCCATCTATCGGGGCATCAGTGCCTGCTCCATCAGCCTAATATTTCACACTGGATCCTGGAGTATTAAAATTCTTGTTCTCATGTTTTTTATTTTCCTTAGCCTCTACAGCGATATTAGTCGTGATCATCATGTCTACGTCGTGGCCTACTAGAAAGGATTTTATACCCCCGTAGAATCCACATTCCATAAAGGAAAAGTGGGTCCAATGGGAACCCTCCTGCTAGAAGTTTCTCTCCTAGTCTATCTTCTTTTCTATCACAATTTATAAACTAAAATACTCTAAAAACACAAGAAATATAAAGCTAAAGTGCTTGTGTGAGTTCGTGAAGAAGAAAAAGTGAGGGAGAGTAAATGAAAAGGGAAATTTTAACCTTTTATCTTGCAAAGGACCATCCATTTTCTGATCATTCGGTGATATTAGTTGAGTTCGCGTAATCACTCGGCAAAATGCCGAATGTTTATGTAACACCTTGAAAATCGAAGACGTGTCAAAAAGCCTCACATAGGTGTCATAAGGTTTAAGTACTGTTTATAATTCCATTTTAATGGATATAGATCATTTAGGATACTTAAGAACCAAAACATTCAAGAACGTCTATGACATCCAAGAAGTTCATTCAAAGGGATATTAGCGTGTCTTAGCCTATTTGACTAACTTTTAGGAGTTGGAAATGTACGAAAATTGCTGGAATGGTAGATAATAGGTGTTTTAGTTGTTTCATGGTTGAAATATCCGTGTACGACTCCCCAAAAACCAACCAAGGGCCGTTGAGGAGGACCCTTATGTTAGGAGAAATCTGGACAGTGGGCATCGACGTGACCACCTATGGTCCGTGTGTGGACTAGCGAGGCATTGATGCCACCGTCGTCCCATACTTAGACGTTGAGGAAGGCCTACGCCTGCACAGTCTCTGAACTCATCAATGGAGTGCACGACGGAAGGGTGACATACCGTCGACTCACAGACGGACCATCGTTTGGAGTATCGTTTGTGAAGGTCAAACTTTCTTCACTATTTAAGTTAGTTTCATTTAATTAGTTAGGGGGATAGGTTATGAATTATGGGTTTAAGGGAGTCTAATTAAGTTGATTAAGTCCCAATATAAATACCCCCAACCCTCATTAATCTAAAGATAACTCATAAATAACTCTCTTCCTTCACTCTTCTTTCTCTCTCTACTTGAACTCACCATTGAAGACTAGCAAGGATTAGGGTTTGGGGGATGTAAGGGAATAATTCACCATCAAATTTTTTTCAAACTTTAAGGTATGGTATCTAATTCACCTTTTAGGCACTTTCCTCAAAGGGTTCCTTCAAATAGGATTTTAAAAGTTGAGTTTTCTTATGGGTTTTATCAATTCGAATGTGCAAGTTAGGAATTTTGAGTTGTTGATTATTTAATTTAGGTCTATTTAATAATTATCATGTAATTTAAAAATTGGTTTGATGTCATTGTTGATGGTTTGGGTCGAAATTGATGAACATGATCCTCAATTCCCTACCCTAGGTTGTGGATCTTGGTCCTATGTTGTTCTTATATTTAAAAAATAAGATGAATTAATAGGCTATTCATAGCTATTATTGTATGTTATTTAGGTTTCATGATTGTAATGTGAAATTAGCCCTATGTATTTTGTCTAGTTTGTGATCTAGTTTTCCATGTGTGATAGAGGATGCAATTGCCTTGGTATCTATTGGGTACATTTGTGTGGATGATGTTATCCCAGCAAACTCCACCCCAAATGAGGTGAGTTAAATGTTGATGGTACATACCTTGATTATGAACTATAATAAAAAGACTTGGTAATTCTTAGAATCTCCATCTCCTACTTCCAATTGTTATAAAATGTGGTTAAGTCATGCTATTAATTGGACTATGCCCCGTATTAGGATTTTGTATGATTTATATGTGATTGAATGTATTATTATTTGTGAGGTTGATTAAGGTTTATGTATATACCGGATGGTAAAAAGATCATGTGCCTTGAATATGGTATGAAATGCTAATGTGTTCGCTCAGTTATATGAAATTGTGATGAAAGGACCTAATACTCATACATTTCTTCTTAGTTATTGATGAGTATGATTATACAATGGGTATACCCTATGACCTAACTAAGATAAATT
The DNA here is from genome assembly GCA_027704765.1 of Solanum habrochaites. Lineage (NCBI taxonomy): Eukaryota > Viridiplantae > Streptophyta > Magnoliopsida > Solanales > Solanaceae > Solanum > Solanum habrochaites. The sequence continues at coordinate 21,583,419 of JAKWJA010002499.1, read as the reverse complement.
GTGTTTTGCATTACGTCTTAAATACATTTCAATAAAGGGAATTGACCTTAGGCCCGGATGAAACTTGACAATGGGAGGTGATGACTTCCCAAAGAGGAAGACTTGCCCTATAGTTCTTATGAAGATGTTGACTGTCCCAAGGAGGATACTCATCCAATGGATTCCCATGAGAGGATGCCCTCACTACCAAGTGGTATCAATAGGGACATATACTATCTCTTAGTTTTGAACTAATGTTTGGCCCTCCACCGGAAGTCTAGCTAGTGGATCCACCTAAATCTATCGTTTGTGTTTGGTTCCTACTTTAGCCGGTAGACCACCTTCTCCATCGTGTAGTTTGTACAACACCACAACCGGATATCCACACTTAGCTCATTTGGTTTATGTGGTTTGTTAATGCAAGTGTTTAGGTCCCTAAAGTAACATAAAGTAATGTATTCTAAATTTAACTAAGGTGACTTAGAAGTTTAACTTGGCCTAGCTAGGGGTAATGGGCTCTACCTATGTCCTTGCACTAGTTGACTTTGATGGAATATTAAGAAAGTTGATATTATGGTAAGCCATTGATAATTATTATTGAAAATAATCTTTTGATGCGAATAGATGTAATTTCTATAATATGATGATATTTATCCTCCTCTTTTTCTAATGGTAGTTCGGACTATAAATTTGTTAAGGTTTGGACATTGGTTCTGTTTTTTTGATTATGTTTACTTGGTTGGGCCAAACGTTATGGGGTTTTTTCTTGTCCAATTGCACTTGGTTGACTAATAAGGATTCCTGAGTCTTGATTTTTATATGATATGCTTACTTTTATTTCATTCTTTCTTGTGGATATTATTTTATTGATGATATTGTTTTTCGAGAAATCGTGGTTTCCAAGTATGGTTGGGATAAGTATTACTTTGTTGAGATAGTAAGCATAGTTCTGGGTTGGTTGATAGACTTGCTTGAATTTGCATTACTTTCATAAAGGGTAAATGGCAACGGGTGGTTAACTAAAAGTCCCTTTTTTAGCCATGTTTTTGCTTGTATATGTGCATAGGTCCGCAATAGTTTGTCATATGGAGTCCAAACCCATTTTCATCCCTTTTACTAAACCTTTTAGGTTGCGGGTCGTTTGAGGAGTTTGGAAGGCGACAGTTGTTTGCAGGAAACTTGTATGACCTTATGTGATCTTATTGGATTGATTTGAGGGTTATGCCCATTTGTGATAATCATTTAGATGGATGAGATAAGACAATCGTTGAGATATTTTATATATTATATATATGTTATGTGAACTAAAAGTAGAAGGCTATGTAACCTTCCTAATACGAAGGATTCCATGTTACTCTATATGACTATTATTATGCGTTGTAAGTCCTGTAACCTCCAAGTAGTTAAAATGAATGTTTTAAGTTTTTCTACGTTTTTCAACCAATGAATGTAATGATATGAGACTAAGAGGCTAGTCTTAGTCCTTCAAAAGGACGACGACATCGGCTACATCTAGGGGTAAACTCGGATATGGCACACTTGATATCAGAGAATAAGATTGAATATCACTGAGTTATGTCTATCTCTCTACAACATCTATGTAGTTTTCTATTCATAATTGTGAAGCGCGCCACACTTATCAGTAGGAACCTATATGATGCTTAGGAATCGCTCTCTTTCTTTGGAAATCTTATATCGTGCCATTAGAGTATACTTATGGTGTGTTTTTGCATCTAATCCTATTATTATTCTTATAGGAAGCATGAATACTCAAAGGAATGCGGCTCTAAGACATGAAGAGGAAATTTTCAATGCGGGAGCTCCTCCCCGTGGTGAGCAAGTTTCTCCACCTGAAGAAGATGCTAATGTAGAGCAAGCACCATCCAATCCTCATCCTTTGAAGGATGAGAATATAAGGACCGCTCTTATTCAAATGGCTCAAGCTATCACCACTCAAGCACAAGAGGCCACAACTCAAGTCCAAGCTATGACGGCTTAAGAACCGGGAGGTTGTGCCCCGTCCTCATCAACAAGTCACTACTATGGCTTTCTGTCTAAGGGACTTCACTCGAATGAACCCTCCTACTTTTTATGGGTCTAAGGTTGATGAAGACCCCCAAGAATTCATCGATGAGGTCTCAAAAATACTTTTCGCTATGGGGTTTTCACTACTATGGCTTTCCGTCTAAGGGACTTCAATCGAATGAACCCTCCTACTTTCTATGGGTCTAAGGTTGATGAAGACCCCCAAGAATTCATCGATGAGGTCTCAAAAATACTTTTCGCTATGGGGTTTTCCACAACTAAGAAGGCCGAGTTGGCCACTTATCAACTCAAGGACGTGGCGCAAGCATGGTATGTGCAATGGAGGGATAATAGGTCATTTAGGGGTGGTCCAGTGACTTGGAATATCTTTAAAGAGACTTTTCTAGATCTGTTCTTTCCTAGAGAGAAGAGGGAGGAAAAAGTGGTGGAGTTCATTAATCTTCGTCTAGGAGGAAGGTGTGTCCATGAGTACTCTTTGGAATTGAGTAAGTTGTCCAAATATGATCCTTCTTTGGTCTCCCATCCTAGAGACCAAATGATCCGTTTTGTGACGGGGGGTGACACAGTACTTACAAGAGAAGTGTCATTCGGCCATGCTACATGACAACATGAACTTTTCCCACCTTATGATTCATGCAAGAAGGGTTGAGGAGGCAAGGGATAAGGGAAAAGTAGAGATGCTAAAAGAGCAAAATTATTTGATGGAGGTTCTTCAAAATTGACTTGAAATACAAGTCAAGCCTAGATTTAAGAAACGAGTTTCAAACCAAGTCCCTTCGAAGTTCCCTAAAGCTAGGGGTGATAGGGTGTCTATATAAGCCTAGATTTAAGAAACGAGTTTCAAATCAAGTCCCTTCCAAGATCCCAAAAGTTAGGGGTGATAGGGTGTCTAACCCTAAATTCAAGAAGGGAAAAGGTACTAATTCACCAAATGAGAAGCCTACATATGCCAAGTGTAGAAAGGGTCATCTTGGTGAGTGCTTGGTAGGAACGGAGAATTGCTTTAGTTGTAGCAAGAGTGGTCACAAGATGAGAGATTGTCCAAATTTCAAGAGTCAAGGATAAGGGTAATGGTCAAGCTCAAGGAAGTGGTTCTAGTGATGCTCCAAAGAAGAACAACTTTTATGCTCTCCACTCTAGAGGTGATAAAGAGACTTCTCCCGATGAGGTGACCGGTATGTTGAAAGTCTTATCTATTGATGTGTATGCCTTACTTGATCCCGACGCTACTTTATCATTTGTTACACCCTAGTAGCTAAAAAGTTTGATATTTTACCCAATATTTGCATGAACCTTTTATTGTGTCTACTCCAGTGGGTGAGTCAGTTGTTGCAAAAAGGGTGTATAGAAAATGTCCAATAATTTTGCCCAATGGAGTTTATTATGTTGATCTTGAAGAACTCGATATGCTTTATTTTGATGTTATATTGGGTATGGATTTGTTGCATGCATGTTTTTGCTCCATTGATTGTAGGACAAGAGTGGTGAGGTTTAACTTCCCAAATTAACCCGTTGTTGAGTGGAAGGGGGAAATTTTATTCCTAGAGGTCGTATTATTTCTTGTCTAAAAGCATGCAAAATGATCTCAAAAGGTTATCTATATCATATAGTAAGAGTCAAAGATCTAAACTCCTAAGTTCCTCCCATTGTGTCGGTACCCGTAGTGAGTGAGTTTCCGGAGGTCTTTCCTAATGACCTTTTGATATTCCTCCTGAATGAGAAATTGACTTTGGCATTGATTTGCTACCGGATACAAATGCCGTATCAATTCCTCCTTATCGGATGGCTCCGGCTAAATTAAAGGAGTTGAAGGTTCAACTCAAGGATTTAATAGATAAGGGTTTTATAAGGCCTAGTAGTTCTCCATGGGGTGCTCCGGTTTTTTTACTGAAAAAGAAGGATGGGTCCTTGAGAATATGTATTGATTACCGCCAACTCAACAAGGTCACTATTAAGAATAAGTACCCTCTCCCTCGGATTGACGACTTGTTTGATCAACTCCAAGGGGCGAGTTACTTTTCAAAAATTGACTTGAGATCGGGGTATCATTAACTTAGAGTGAGAGGTGAGGATATACCAAAGACTGCCTTTCGTACTAGGTATGGGCAGTATGAGATCTTGCTCATGTCTTTCGGTCTCATTAATGCTTCTACAGCGTTTATGGACCGAATGAATAGAGTATTTTAAAATTATGTAGATTCATCTGTCATTGTCTTTATTGATGATATCTTGGTATATTTGAAGAATGAGGGTGATCATATGGGTCATTTGAGGGTGACATTGCAAACCCTTAAGGAACATCAATAGTTTGCCAAATATACCAAGTGTGAGTTTTGGTTGAGGTCGGTGACTTTTCCTGGGCACATCATCTCTAGTAAGGGAATTGAGGTAGACCCAAGGAAAATGAAAGCTGTGAAAAATTGTCCTAGACCATTGACTCCAATCAACATTAGGAGTTTCTTGGGTCTGGCGGGTTATTATCAGAGGTTCGTAGATTGTTTTGCGTCTATTGCATCTCCTTTGACTACTTTGACCCAAAAGAGTAAGAAGTTTGAGTGGTCGAATGCATGTGAGAAAAGTTTCCAATTGTTGAAAGATAGGCTCACTTTTGCTCCGGTGTTGACTTTACTGGAGGGTACAAAGGGTTTTGTAGTGTATTGTGACGCATATCGAGTAGGTTTGGGGGTGTGCTTATGCAAAACGGGAAAGTGATAGCCTATTCCTCTAGGAAACTTATGGTACATGAGAGAAACTATCTCACTCATGACCTTGAGTTAGTGGTCATGGTGTTTGCATCAAAAATTTGGAGGCATTATTTATATGGGATTCATGTTGATGTCCTTACCGATCTTAAGAGTGGCCAATATGTGTTCACCCAAAAGGAGTTGAATATCCGACAAACCAAGGTGGCTTAGAGTTGTTGAAAAGATATGAATCATACATGTCCTTTATCACCCGGCAAGGCTAAGTCGTTTGTGGTGCCCAAGTCGTTGATATGGGTTAGTGTATCCAATCTTGACAAAGCCAAGATGGACCTAGCAAGGGAAGTAAATAGGTGGAGGTTGGAGGTGAGGTGGGGAATTATCCGGATGGGGGGTGCTCTAGTATCATAACTATGAAGTCATTCTAGTGGGTTGAGGAGAGTCCAAAACAACACCTTGATTTGAACTAATGGAAGTTTGACAGAATAGAGTTCTCGGCAGTTGTGAATGAATAATTCTCCATAGGGGGGATGGTGGGACTAAGGTCCCAGGGAGATTGGTGTTCCCTGATGTGTAGATGGTTGAGGAGGATCAGATCTAGAACAAGCACATGGGTCCGCTACTAAATTCACCCGGGTTGACAAAAAATGGATATGCCTGTGGGCGATATATTAGTGGTAAAAGTCTAAAAGGGAACCTAGCGGCGTTTGTCGCTCATAGGTACAACTTGCCAAAAAATAATAGGCCAAAACACCAAAATTCGGGTGTCTTACTAAAGATATCATAATTTTTATTGGGACAGTGGAAGATATCAATATGATTTTGTAGTAGGTTTACCTCCGACTCAAAAATCATATGATTCCATTATGGGTGAGTTGTGGACGAAGTTTAAACTAAGTTCCGCTCGCTTTATTCCATAAAGTTACATATTCAGCAGAGGATTATGCAAGAACTTCCTAGATGAGCTTATGTTGCCTTTATGGAATGGCGTTAATCCCATACATTGTATCGGGGCGCCAATTACATCTCGGTTCTGGAGGCGTTCCAAAAAGGGTTAGGTTACTATGTGAAGTTTGAGCACCGGTGTCATCCCCAAACGGTAAGGTCAAGTGGCTTCGTATGTACAAACACTTGAAGAAAGTTTAGGGCGTTGCATTATTGATTTTAAAGGGGAATCGGGGATAAAAATTTAGACATTGGTGGAGTTGCCTATAATACATAGTTGTAATGCATCTTTCCATGGCTCCCTATGAAGCCTTGTATTGGTAGGAGGTGTTTTACATTTATATTGGATGCGTTGTGAAGTGGGTGACCCATCGCTTCTGGTCCGCGGTTGATTTATTAAGAATTTAAAAAAGGTTCGCATCATAAGGAACTGGTCGCCAAACAGGCCTATAGTCGGCAAAACGTCTTATGCCGATTCATAGGAGAATGGGATGGCTTGGCGCTTTGACGAAAGAGTGATAAGGTTGTGTATTTGAAAAATTACCAATGGAAAGAAAAGGGTGGGTTTAGATTTGGAAAAGAACGAGAAGTTAGGTCCTCCTTATGGGGTCCTATGTGAATTTTTTCAAAGGGTGTTAAGGTTGCCTATGAATTGAAAGCTTACTAGTGAATTAGCTTCGTTCATCTGGTTTCCATTTGTTTTTATGTTGAAAAAAGGGGTATCGGTATCTCGAGGTTCCATGATTGTTTGTTGAGGGTTTTGGTGGTCAAGGATACCTCTCTTATGAAGCAAACGACAGAGTAACGGTTTTCAAATGTCTGATAGGCAGTCAAAAGACGTTGAGGAATATTAAAGAGGTCGGTCCGTAAAGGTTTATAGAAGAATCATTTAGTGGGGTCTTGCAAACATGAGAGACGAGGCAAGACATGAAGTCCCATTACCACTCATCGTTTTGAGAATTAGGTTATCATTATATTAATAAATAAATGACTACTAAAATTGAAGATCTTAATTTTGGGTGAAGTTTGCAAATGTGCATTTTTAAACACATTCTAGTGAAGTTACTGTATATTTCTTTTAAAACCATTGAAATTTTGCCTTTTGGGTTTGTTTTTGATTATTTGCTTGGTATTGAGTATGGTGAGTCTTTATGATGATAGGTAGCAGATTACGTTGAACTTGTGCTAATGTTATGTAGCATGTGCGTCATAAGTGTGTGAGAAGGATGTGCTCATGATGAAAGCATTTTGAGCACTGTATGTGTGGGGGGTAGGTAATATGAGTTTTGAAAATTTGCCTTGTTAAAAGGACTGGTTTTATGTTGATTTGATATTATTGACTTGGTTGGGTTGATAGTCTTGAGGTCTATTCCTTCCTTCAAAAGACAGTTGGTGTCATCGGGGACGATGGCCTAGGGAGGGAGATTGTAACACTTGAACAATACAGAGTGTCCATAAAGCTAACATCTGTGTCTAAGGTTAAGTAATGATTATAAGTCCATTTAATGGATAAAGGTCATTTAGGAGGTTAAGAACCAAACGTCCAAGAAGTCCGGGAAGTTGGTTCGAAGGAATTAGATTGGCTTAGCCTATTTGAGCTAACTTTTAGGATCGGAAATATACCAAAAATTGGGGAGAAGGTAGATAAATGTGTTTAGTTGGTTCATAGTTAAAAAATGTTTTGGTGACACTCCAAGGACCAACAAAGGCCCTTGCGGAAGGACCCTTGTGTGTGAATAACAAGGCCTGGACGTGGGCACGACGTGACAACCTACGGTCCGTGTTGTGGACTCACGTGGCGCCACGTGCCACCGTCTCCATAATAGAACAAGTGAGGAGCCTCCACCGTACATCTCTAAAATCAATCGACGGATGCAGGATAGAGGTAGGTTAATGGGACCGTCGACCACGACGGCTTGTCGTCAGGGTCTCAGATGTGAGGGTCAACTTCCTGACACAATTAAGTTAGTTGCATTTAATTAGGATATGGCGTTAGGTAATTAGGGTTTTAAGGGAGGAGTCTAATTAGTGATTAAATCTCATATAAATACTTTCCAACCCTCATAATCTAAGACAACTCACAAATTAACCCTCTTCCTTCTATTTCTTTCTCTCTTACTTAGACTCACAAGAAGACTAGCAAGGATTAGGGTTGGGGGATGAAAAGGGAAAAATTCACCATCAAATTTTTGTCACCGTTAAGGTATGGGATCTAGTTCACTTTGAGACTCTTTCCTCAAAGGGTTCATTAAAAATGGATTTCAAAAGTTGAGTTTTCTTATGGGGGTTTCATCAATTACAAATTGAAGTTACGAATTGAGTGGTTGATGATATTCATTAGGTATATTAATTAGTAACATTTAATTTAATTATGGTCATTTGTTGATGGTTTGGTAGAAAAAACTGTAAGAACCATGATCCTCAAATCCCTAGCAACTACGTTGGATCTTGACCTTATATTGTATGTGATGCATTCAATTGATTCTTTTATTGATTAGATACGATCTATGGTGTTATTGATTAAATTAAATTATAGGCCTATCATTATAGGTCTTGAGGATTGATTTAGGTTATGAATTGTAATGTGAATTTAGCCTATGTATCTTGTCTAAGTTGTGATCTCAGTGTTTGAATGTGTAAAGGTGCAAATTGGCCTGTTATCTTATGGTTATCATTATTTGGTGATTTGTTACTCCCCAAAGGTGGATTGAAGTGATGGTTGATGGTATTACTTTGAGATGAACTATAAGGAAGAAGAGTATCAAGTCGAAAAATCATATGTCTAATGAAGAGCTCAGTATGCCCTTTAGGATAATTTATTAGGGTTACATAGGCACCCAATGCCCATATGAGAAATATTGACATAGTAAAGAATAACAATGGGTAAGGGATATTAGCCAATTTTTCCATTATAGACAAATAACAAATAATTTTTGGTGGTCACACCCAATCCAAGATGATGTTCAATAAATGATACCAGCAATGAAAGGACACCTAGCTAAAATAAAACTCCCGGATTTTTTAGAATAGGTTTATACAAGTACTAGGCTCCACGTGTCAACCTGTACCATAGCACATTATCATTTAAAATTATCATGTAAATTAAGCAGTCCCCAAGGACATAGTGAGGGTCCTTGGGACAATAAGTAAACATTCCCAAATTAACTATAAATAGTATTTAGCTAGGGAAGTACAACCAACCCATGTTCAAGACATGTGAAGAAGTGGCCAAGGTTAGGGTAGTTAGGGAGGAAAACATGCATAAGGGACCCCTCGATGTGGGTCCTAACTTCCTAACTAATTATAGACTTTATACTACTGGCCTAAGTAGCTAACTAACCTAGGACTAAACGAAATAAGATAATTAGTGCACCCCGGAACCTAGGACCAAAACCGGGTTGACACTAACCTAGTACTAGTTAAAGAGACAACCTAGTACCTAATCTAGGATGGTACAACAGGTCAGTTATGGTCCTAAACTACCTTACTTCCCAATCATTAATTCGGGTAGGTACTTCATTATACGTCAAGCTAGGATTAACCTCAATAGATTAAATTAGAAGAATATGAAATGGACCAGAACGGTATCTTCTGAGCATAAAACCATGGAAGACATTGTGGATCTTGTCTAACTCAGGTGGTAAAGCCAATTTATATTCAACTGGTTCAATTCTTCCAAGTATCTCATAAGGTCCAATAAATCAGGGACTAAGTTTTCCTTTTTGTTCAAATCTCATAATCTTTTTCATGGAGACACCCTCACGAATACTTTATATCTAGCATGACATTCAATGTCATGCTTTTTTAGATCAGCATACGACTTTTGACTGTCCGAAGAAATCTTTAAACAATACTTCAGAATTTTAACCTTGTCATCTGTTTGCTGCACCATTTCAAGACCAATAAGCTTTCTTTCACCAATTTCACTCCAACAAAGAGCGGATACGGACATTTTCTTCCTTATAAGGGCTTCCTAGGGAGGCATTTACATATTAATGGTAGACTTATTGAAGAAATTCTGAGAATCAAGATGTTTGTCCAACTTCCCCTTAAAAAATCCCATAATGCAAGCTTCAAAGCATTGTTCCTCCAAAATTCGTATTACATCTTTCCAACCGGCCTCTGTCGAGGATCAAAGAAGTACTAAAATTTAACATGTACAAAATCTCCAAGCAAGCACCCCAAAATCTAATGTAAACCTTCGGTCTCGTTCAGATACAATAGACACAAGGATCCAATGTAGTTTCATAATCTCATGATGTAAACTCGATATAGGCTCAGTGAGTAATCATCCGTGATTGATAAGAATGAGCATCCTTTGTGAGATATCCACAATCACCATATTGCATTAATGATTTCTTTGGGTGCGAGGAGTACAGAAACAAAGTCCTAGTTTATTTCTCCATTCCATTTGGTATATCGACAAGGGTTTAGTATAAACCACGGGGATTTGACTATGTTTTAACCTTTACTGCTAACAACCAAACATTTGAAATGAACTCCGGCAAGTCTCTCTTCAATACATTGCACCAATTTAATTCTTGATGGTCTCGTACATTTTGTATCTCCAGGATGCATTGCATATGGCGTAGTTTGAGCTTCATTTACTATTTCTCCCCTCAATTTGTCATTATTAGGTATGCATGACCTTTTTTGATAAAGTAATACACCATTCTTTTGTTACTGTAAAATCAAGCTTTTCCCATTTTGGACTTCTCTAGTTAATTATACAAGTTTCTTATCTAACTTTTATGCTTCTTTCACCTGTTAAAGTAACTAGTATATGTGCCCCCATATTGCGCGGATATTTTAAAATATAATAATTTTAAATTTAAAATAACTACTCATATATATTATTCTACTGGCACTAGCCTAACGCCCTGCCTACTTTTTACGTTACGCTTCAATAGAATGAATTCGGTGTAAGGGTTAGATTAGAATAGGCCCTTGGCGATCGGAAGGTGCTGTGCCACTTGAACTCAATCTATCTGACCTTCACTCCATTCTTGTCAGCAGCCATAACAAATGTAGACAAGGCTGACACAACCGAATTGGTTGCGGAGTCATGTGTCAATCATATATTATGTTTTGTTTAAATAATAGAAATTTGATATCAATATATTATTATCCTAGTATATTGATGAAATGTTTGTCAAAGACGCCATATATTATTCTAATATTTTCTTTTTCTAAGTAAAACGAAGATCAATAGCATATATGTTGTGTTGCTTATTTTAAATTCATGGATTAAATTAGAACCTACAATTAAAAATAGTAATTCTACGATTAGGGTTTAGGGTTTACGGTTTTCTTTAATTATCGTCAAGCATATCACAACCTCTTTAGCACACTCCTTATATGGGTATACGTTATAATTTTTATGCTTTAACCAAATTTTAAAAAAAATTAGCTTTAAACTCAAATAATCTTATCCCTATGTTTTTTTGTTGGAATTATTTACTTTGTCCTTCTTCTTTTTTTAATTTTGTTAAATCATTTTCAAAATGTAAATTATTTTTGCAAATTCAGTTATAGAAGTGTCAAAGAACATAGATACACGTAATTAAACTATTAATTAAATATTATAATAATTTATAAAATCGAATGCATCTGAAATCGATAATCATAGCTTCATTGCAAATCCAAATTCTAATAAAGTTAAAAATACTTTGTAAGGGAATAAACTTTTCAACTTTACCTTTAACATAAATTTATTCAAGCATATGATCGTACCAAATGTGTGTGTAAAATTATGTTTAACCTTTAATCATTCTGTAGCAAGTTTTTCGGTTACCTTAAACCTGCAAAATTGAAATATGACGTCAGAATATTAAATAGAACGATTAAATAAAGTATCTAGTGATAATTTTGTGTTGATATAATAATTTTGTTAAACTATCAACACAAAATTTCAGCTTAATATGAAAGAAAATAGTTTAAAGGAATTATCAAAACCAAATGTCCAAGAGGAGCATTGATAATCCAACAACAAAAGAGGTCAAATGAATATTAAAAATAGAGTCCAAGTGAGATGGTACCAAAAATGTGTGTAAATCTCAATTAAGCCTTTAGTCATTCTAAAGCAAGTTTTCATTTACTTTAAACCAGTAAAATTGAAATACGAAATCAGAAGGTATAATAGAACAGTTAAGGAATGTATGTAGTGATAATTTTTTGTTGATATTATGAATTTTGTTAACCTATCAACACCACATTTTCAGCATAATCAAATTTTAAATGGACGAAAATAGTTTGATTGAATTGATTGTGCAAAATTAAACGTTCCAAGAAGAATCAAGATATATCAACAACAACATGGATGTAAAATGGAATATCTAAAAATGAGTCCAAGTGAGATGTACCAAATATGTCTGTAGATCTCTATTAAGCCTTTAGCCATTCTAAAACATGGTTTTCCGTTACTTTAATCCTGCAAAACTGAAATATGAAGTCAAAAGATTTAATTGAACAATTAAGGATAGTATGTAGTGATAATTTTTTGTTGATATAATGAATTTTGTTAGTAATTTTTTGTGAAATCTTCAAAATTGATAGTCATCGATAAAATAATTATGTGAAGCCATAATTTATTGACTTCGATAAATAATGATTTTCTTTTGAATGTGTCAAGATGTATTAAATATATACAAATAAAAATCTTATATTATCACACAACTTATATAAATAAAAATTAGAAGAAAATATCCATAAAATTTTATAGTTCCCATGGCATACAAACGTAATAATAATATAACTAATGAAATCTTATATCTAACATCATGCGATGTTTGATCACAATGGTTTACTTTACCGACTTTTAAAATTTATGAATAAAAAATGACAAGGAAGAAGAGTAATTACCAATATATAGAAGAACTTACTTGAATTATAAATATAATTAGGTAAGAGAAAAACTATCTTAATGATTGACCTATACTACAAACAACTAAATTCAAGTGACATTAGGGAGTTTCATTATTCATTTCTCTTATGCATTTTGAAATTTTTGAAATATAGATCGCATATGGATAATAAAGAAAAACGGTATTTGAAAAAAACTCTTTAGAGAAAATGTTGCATAGTTTAAACTCCTACAAAAAAAAATGAGGAGGTTAAAACTATTTTAACAACTGTAATTATTATCTCTAAAACAATTTAATGTTTAAATCTTAATCCTTTAACGATTTAACGAAAAAACGTGTGTAGACAGAAGATCTGCTTATGAGTTAGTGGAGATTCTTTTTAATTGTTTTTTTAAGGAATATTAATTTAAACATTATTTTTTTAAATTTCATTCACGTTATTTACGAAAAAAATTTAAAAGACTGTCATCTTTGTTGCTTTAAAGGAATTAAAGCTCGATGATCTAATTTAATTGTTAAATTTTGTGATAATATATATATATTATTATATATATATATATAGATTAATTATATAGAAATTCAAATTTTGATCACAAACTGATTAATATCCACACCGTTTTTTCTCCATACAAATAATGCGACATATTTTTTAAGGCAACTACTAAAGGGCAAACAAGTTCAAGATCATGAATAGGATAATTCAATTCATGTAGTTTTCATTTTCGAGAGGCATAAGATATTACCTTCCCTTCTTGTATCGAAACGCATCCTAGACCATAATGAGAAGAATTACTATACACTACATATTGTTTCCACTTCAATTGGTAGAGTGAGTATAAGAGCTTGAGCTAGCAAGGATTTGAGAGTTTCAAAGCTCTCTTGAACTCTTTCATCCCAAATAAACTTTACTTCTTTCTACAAGAGCTTAGTCAAAGGGGAGGCGATAATGGAGAAGCCTTTCACAAATTTTCTTTAGTATCCAGCGAAGCCTAATAATGTTCTTACCCCGGTCGGACTTTTGGGAGGTCTCCATTAAAAAATTGTTTGTACTTACTAGTATCAACCTTCACGCATTCAATTGATACAACATGTCTAGAAAAGCACTTCATCAAGACAAATTCACACTTGAAAGTTTAGCATTAGTTCTTTCCTCCTCAAATCTGCAAAATTAATTGGATGGTGGTTATCCATGGTCATCCTACTTCTGGAAAAATATTGGAAATAATGCATCTTCCTAGGAAACACAAGTGATCCAGATAAGGCTTTAATATCGATCATGGATCCCATGACATACCACCTATAGCATTGCTCAATCTGAATGGCCACCAAAAATCATAATGACCATACTGAGTTCTATAAGTAGTTTAGGAACCATCATTCCCTCGCAACAACAAGTTGGTGAATCTAGACCTCTAAATCGATCCTTTGAGAAACGTTATTGGCCCTTAGTTGCGTTTTCCAACAAATCATTAATCCTTGGTACTGGATAGATATTTTTATGTAGTATGTTCACTGTTATTGTCTATACAATGCCTCGAGTGGCATCTTTCTTTTTACAAATAAAACAGGGCGCCCCACGGAGAAAAAACACTAGGCGAATAAAATTTCTTCACGAAGTTTCTTGCAACAAGATGTCAATCTCTTAATTCTCCTGGAGCATTCTATAAGGAGTGACCGAAATAGGGGTAGATTTAGGAGTAAGCTCGATTGGAAATTCAACCTCTCTTTCGGGGGCAATCCAGGATGGTTTTCTGGCAATACTTCTAGAAAATCACATACAACATCTATGTATTTGATACAAGAACTCTTCAACTGTGTATCAATTATGTGAGCAAGGTATGCCCTATTACCTTGACGCATCAACTTTCTTGCCAAGGTCGCAAAAGTAATACTAGATGTGAATGATCTTTTACCTTGTACGATAATCTTTGAAAATGTAGGATCTTTAAAAGTCACATGCTTTGACCTACAATCTATGACTGCATGATATTTATAAAGGCAATCCATCCCAATAATAACATCAAAATCCTTGAAGGACATTTCAATCAAATTAGCAAGGAAGACTAGATTTTAAATCACGAAGGGACAATCACGATAAATTCGATTACACACAACCTGATAACCCTATGGAATTTTTACCAACACATTATGATTATGCCTCATGGATTTTACATTTTCAGGAAGAACAAGTGATGAACAAACATACAAATGTGTAGAGTCAGGATCAAACAATGTAAACACACAAAAGCAAAATAAGTGATATTTACCAACAACCACATCTTCTCCATCTTGATCATCCCTATACCTCATAGCATCGGCGTGTGCAGTACCCCTTTGTCCACTAGCTTGATTAGCTCCACTTAACCTATTACTTGGGGTTCTTAGGGCTTGCACCTTAATTAATTTGAGGAAGGTTAAAATAAGGCTTATGAACCGAACCTTTAGTTTTCAAAAAAAGGAGTATTAGGTAGGATTAAAATAGTCCTTAACTTTATGATCGAAGCTCCTATAATTAGAACATGCACCAGAGTCTCTCCTACAAGTACAAAAATTATTTTTTCCTTATTGCGGACAAATGGGAACAGGAGGCTTGCCTTGGCCATAATTTTGAGTGCTAGTTATAGAAAAGTTTGATTTGTTTTGCTTTTGTTGTGGTGGCCCGCTATCACTACCAGCCTTAAAATTATGAAACCCATCCCCCTTTTTCGAGTTGAACCCTAATCATTGTAAGGCTTTCGATATCAGATTTTAATTTCGACTAGCGGGCGGCGGGAGGAAGGGAGGGCCAAGGGAAAAGCATGCAGACGCGAAGGACAACAGGGCAAGCCAGGAACAGAAGGGCCAAGAAGGTAGAGCAAGGGCGGAAGGGACAGCGGGGGGGGGGGCGGCGGCGGAGAGAGGACCAGGCGATCATAAGCAAGGAAGGCAAGTCAGGCTTTACAGTCTTATGTGGTGAGAAGGCTGTCTTGCAATATAGGGCCGACATATGGGAAATGTCAGTAGATACAAAAGAATATGCGCATCATTAACATGAGTAAATAATAGCTGACAAGATCACCACATTCTTATAATGGAATTATTTTTAACCATCTTCAAATTTCCTGCACATTATGTTTTGCCTCTTAATATATCCTCCAGCTAATGAGAGAGACTTAGAAAATATTTTTTAGTTATCAGACTGGACATGTCGTTGCCATTAGATTCACAAACTTGTTTTGATCATAGACGTAGGTGGTCCTACCGATCTGGAAATTCCTAAAACCAAATATCCAAGTAAGAAACTGAGTTTTACATTAGAAATTTGAAAACATTACAACCAATCATAAGCATCCTTTTGTAATAGTGAAAGAGAATACTTAAATTTCGCAACATCTTAACTCTCCAACTACTCAAAAACCATTTACATGCGATTTAACTATTGTTCAGCATCGGTGGGATCAATAGCGCCTTGAAACTCCACTCCACCCGTTTTCCTCATTTTCTCAAAGTTAATCCCATTGGGATCCTGCATGTTAAAAATGAGGATTCATTGCTTGAGTATCATGACTTATGTGAGTATGTGAACCATCTCTTACATGCTAATGGCTTCCCACTTCAGACCCACTTGTGTGGGGAACATACTCATTTGAGATATGTTCTCCAACCCCTTCCAGTGCATGAGGTCGGAAAAAAGAGGTACCCGAACCTTCATGAACAGCTTCAATAGGCCGTTCACAAAAAGAGTCCCTAACTTAATTCCTTTAAAAGGGAAGATCACATTGCTCTAGCGACATGTACTTGATGCATGTGCACTATACATGCAATTAGAATATGGCAAACCATGTAAGTGGACATGAACTATAAATAGAACGTTTTCAAAAGTAAATAACTATACAAATAATTCACTCGGATACCAACACTGGTACTGGCCCTTTCCAAAAAATTCTACTTCACAAGAAACAAAATTTAATACTTGCGACATTTAAAAGAGATTAACAAAGGGCATCTAATTTTAATCTAGATGAAGGATTAGGTTCATAACGAATAATTTAGTTCAGGATGTGCATCTTGCCCATTTAAACAATTATTTGAGGTGAAAATTGAAATGGCATGAAATTTTAACTTATAATAAAAATCGTCGTAATATTTGATAAGCAAATAACTGACGAGCTTTTCATGCATATTTTATACTCACAGATAAGGATGAACCATAAGACTATTATCAGCCTCCGTGTCGCGAAATATGCTTGCTTATGCTTTAGACAAACTTGCAAAACATATAGTAAATAGGTATATTAAAAGACTTGGGTTTATACACCCAAAAAGATAAAAATGTATATAAGAAAATTTATATTACAACCCATGGCGACATGACCAAATCACATCAAAATTTCATGTAAATATACAAAACAAAGATCATGTACAAGTCCCAAGGTTTATACAAAATATATATGAAGTATGCATGTTTTGTGATATTCTTAAGGACTTTCAAAATCTCCATCTTCAATGGCCCCCCAAATTGAAGCATCCTATCAGAAAAGTTCTTTGATAGAAACAAAACTATCATCTAAGCCTCATCGTGGTGTATAAAAACTCAAACCCTCCTGCGCTCTCAAATTCACCAAGTTATCCTTCTCAAGTCAAGGGAAGCAAAATTGAAACAGAATTACTAAATCAAGCAATAAATATAAAAAGAGTATCAAGTTGGATATTTAAAAATCCAAATGTCAATAACGCTCATAGCACCATTTTCCAAGAGGTACAATAACAATACTCGCCCAATATATACATCATGTCGTCACACCAAGCATGAAAAAGTATCAAAAAGGGTCGACGCCCTGTATCAAGAAGGGTTAAAGCCTAATAATCAATAGAACCAATAACCATATTTAAAATGGCTTTCTAGTTCGTACTTAATATGGAAAACTCCCATACTTTAGACGAACTAAAAATCCATAGTCAAGATTACAAATTATCTTAATCACGAGGCATGTCAATAGTGACAAAGTCACAGCCATAAGAACTTTAACCTGTATGGAGGAATAAGCTATAACTTTCCATTCTGCTTTGATACGCTACCCAAGACGACTCTAGATGCATCACAATACACCACAAAATCTTGAGTGCCGTTTGGTAAGGTCAAAATTTGGGCAGTAGTCTACCTCTTTTTCAATCCTAAAAGCTTTTGTCACAAACTTTTGAGCATTGAAACTTAATTGCCTTTTGAGTTACGTTTGTCAAAGGGGATGAAACAGATGAGAACCCCTCTACGAACCTTCTATAATAGTTAGCTAAACCCAAAAAACTACTAATATCATTTGTAGATGTGGGTGGATGCCAATTTTGCACTGCCTCAATTTCTGAGTATCAATTTTAATTCTTTCTCAAGAAACTATGTGGCCTAAAAATTCCATAGAGTCAAGGCAAAACTCACACTTAGAGAACTGTGCACACAACTTTCTATCTCCCAAAGTCTGGAGAACTATTCTGAGATGACTAGCATGGTCTTCTTCATTCCTTTATTAGATTGGTATGTCATCAATAAATATGATAACAAAAATATCTAAATAAGGTTTGAATAATCTATTCATAAGGTCCATGAACACTGTTGGTGCATTTTTCAAAAACAAATGACATGACAAAAAACTCATAATGACCATATCGGTTTTTAAAAGCAGTCTTTGAAATATTACATTTCCTCACTCTTAACTTGTGGTATCCAGACGTGAGGTTTATTTTCAAAATAGGTGGCACCCTTAATTTGATCGAACAAATCATCAATCCTTGGAAGTGGATACTTGTTATTGATGGTAACCTTGTTCAACTGGAGGTAATCTACACCCATCCTAAGGAAATCATCTTTCTTCATCACAAATAAGATTGATGTGCCCCAAGGTGAGAAACTTGGTTGGATAAAATCTTTCTCTAGGAAGTCTTTCAATTTATCCTACAGATTTTACAACTCTACTGGTGCCATCTATATGGCAAATAGATATAGAACCAGTATCTCGAATAATGTCTATGTCTATCTCTCTCTCAGGAGGGACAACACTTTTACGACTGAAACTGACTGAATATGAGGTATCTCAATGCTAGATTCGTTAACTTGGACTGAGTGATAACCAAACTCCTTATACACTAACTTCCTTGCATCAATGTACGAAATGAAACGACCCTTACGCATTAAATAAACTACTTTTCCACTCTAAGACTGGCTAATTTGGAAACTAAAACTTGACAACTCGAGTCGTACAATCAACTGAGGCATAACAATCATGAAGGCAGTCCATACAAAAAATGACATTGAATTCTACCATGTCTAACTCAATTAAATCAGTCGAGCTACTCTTGTGATTGACGAAAATGGGAAAATCAGGATAGACTATCTCTGCTAGAATAGACTCACCAACATATGTAGAAACATTGAATAGTTCACTAAGTTGCTCAGGGATAATATCCAAATTCATAGAAATATAAGAAGTTACAAAAGATTAACTCTCCCCTTGATCTAAAAAAGCATCAAAAGTAAAGACAAATACTTGGAGAATACCAGTGACAATTTTTGGAGAATATATTATTTCTGGGCGACTATTGATAACATACAAGAGGTTGTTCCCCCGCTAGTATCGACAGTAGCCCCTCTAGGTTCTGCTCTTTCTATTGGAGCAATTGAAGAAGATGGGTATATTTCCCCCATTACCATTTCTATGCTTGTTCTATGGACACTGTCGCATGAAATGCCAATTCTGACCAGACTTGAAACAACTAGTGGATCCCTCATGATAAGTTATTGAATGGTTCCTACAACACCTGGCGCATGCAAGAGGCTCACTATCCCCTTGTGACATGCTACCCTTAGAATAAGACAGTTTAGCTCTGAAGTTCTTATTATTATACAACCTGTGTTCTTATATGAAAGTGCACTAGAAGATTTCGGAGTAGCTTCCTTCTGTATCTGTTGGAAAGATAACCTGTTGCCATTACTCTTCTACTGGCCCTGCCTTACGTCGAATGAGGCATCCCTGTCTGACCTCATTATATTCTTAACTCTTTCTAATGCCAGCTTCTCGTATAAAACCTGCTACACATATACCATCAACCTCGAGATATCGATGTCCTCATTAATAATTGCAGCCCTTCTTTCCTTATTCGACAGACGAAATAACCCAGTAACAAACAAGTTCATTCTACTTCTCATGTCCGCAACAATCCCCGGAGCATATCGAGATAATTGGGTAAACATCAACCCATATTCATGAACAATTAGTGACTCCTGTTTAAGGGTAAAAAGTTCTCGTATCTTATCCTCCTTAAGTTCTTGGGGAAATAAACACCCCAAGAAGCCCTCCTCAAAACAAGCCCAACTCGCATGTGGTGCATCTTCATCAAAACACTCTTTCCACTAATCAAACCAAATCCTACCAACACTTTTTCAGTGATATGCAACTAGCTCAACTCTCTCAGTATCAGCAACATTCATCACATCAAATACATTTTTTCAGCTCCTCAATGAAGTTCTATGGATACTTAGTAGTTCTTGAACTAGTAAATCTTCGAGAATTCATCCTTAACAACTCTCGGATCCTATAAGTAATAGTCACTTCTTGTTTCGCTCCTTTCTGTTTCCCAACCTGATTAGTCTCAGCTTGACCGAGCATCCTTATTGCCTATCTGAACTCCGTATTAGTATCATATCTTTAGGATTACACTCTAGGTGCATTGTGTACCCCTTGTTACTGAGGTTAAACATTCCTCCTAGTTGCATGACCTTTAACTGCTCTTCATGGAGGAATGATTATCTAAAACATGAGCAAGCACGAATTAGATAGAAACTTTTTAGATATCAAATTTTAACGCACGAAATAACTATTAAAAAGGTGATAAATTTCCTATGTGTTGCAGCTTTCTATTTATAGATGTGGCATACTTCACACCAATAACAGGGAATCTGCATACACGACTTTGTAGACTCCCTAGAACTCTTGAACTTTGTACTCTGATACAAAGTTTATTAAGCCCCGAGCCTACACTCTGAGAGGGGCCGGCACTCGAAGACCTTTGATTGTCCCAAGCGAACCCTTGGTCTGACTTACTTACACAACGGAAGACTATATGCATATTTATATTGATCAATATCACTATACTCACTTAATAATAAAATACTAAGAATGTTTAAAAGCCAAACATTCAACTTGGCCAAAATGGCAACTCAAGTCTTAACATAAAAAATAACAATGAAAAGACTGAAGAACTAACATCAGACTTTCCCTGTGAAGACTCTTAATAAATGAGAGGGATTACAACATAAGACCCCCGATTATCTTGACAAATGATACACTGAAAGAACTAGAAGCAATAAAATGGATCTTGCGGAATGCAAAAAGGCTCAGCAACTGACTCTAAACTTCTTACCTGATAAACAATGCGTTGAATGTCAGTCCTAGTTACCAACGTCTTCATCATAATAAGATGCAGGTTAACTTCCATCAGTACATTGAATTTACGAGTATGTGAGTTGGAATGCTAAACACAACATAATGTTCAAAGGAATCTGAAGAACTTACCTAGCTCAACTGAATTCACATGACTGAGCTCATTTCAATATAAAGCAGTTCTGAAACAAGTGCAGTATAAAGAAACTCACGCTGACAGGGCCGTACTATACCCTACCATAAGCATATAACATGAATTACTAAGTGGATCCACTAGTTTATGCTATAAATTACTAAAGGAATAATCTAAAAAGTATGACCTTTATCTACCTATAATGGCAAGGAGTTATACCAACCCAGATAGACCACGTTATGGCCGATGGGATTAGGAATGAAGCAACAGATTGATTAAGCGCGCTAGCGCGAAAGCCGTTGCGCCTTAGCGTATCCCCTTTCTTGCATTGTTTATGGGGGCCCAGACTTGTCTGAACTCCCCCTCATATCTTTGCTAAATACTACATCCCAAAATATTATTATTAGCTGTTAAGTTTTAAGAACATACTTCCTTCTGTGATGTGAGATTAGTGCTTAAAAACTTAGCTTTAAGCCTAACTTGGAAATCAAAGTTTCCCTTCTTTATTATGAAAGCATATCCTCTTTCCTTAAAACTAGCTTAAAGACTCTTTGCAAATCTCATTTTTCGTTCTTATTAAATGTGAAAACATTTTTAAATTCTTGAGAATACTTAGTTCTAATATATATACTTCTATGAAGAAATGGACTGCAAATCTGAATTCTTTAGTTAAATTTGAAACTTAAGTCTTAAACAAAGTTAAAATGTTTGTGAATGACTTTTGAAAACTTTAAGAATTTATCTTAACTTAACTCTTGACTTCTTGACGATACTTTTAACTTCTTGACCTGACTCTTAACTTTCGTTGAATTGAACTATGGATTCAAGAGTAGTGATTTGTGATAGGAATGATCTCATGATGTTTAGGAATGATGTTAGATATCTTAACATGAGAAAATGGTCAAAGATCAAAATTTGAAGGTAGGTCAACAAAGTGGGAAAACATTTAATTTTTGGTTTTGGAAATAGGTTTTGAGGAAGAGCGGTCCGTGATGGATATGCGACGTGAAACAATTTATCCCAAAACTAGGAACCAGCTCCGCGAACGCGCCACCACTACCCTGATTTTCCCGACAAAATTTCTTCTCTGTTTTTCAGCTCTAAACCCTTTGAACTCTATGGCTTCTTTTCCCTAACACATAAAATCGATTAAATGTTCAAAGTACATTAGATTATTCTCAAAATAAACCTTTATTCATGGATTCAAATCAAACAACACTTCAAGAATTACAACGAATAAAGAATTTAATATAACTTCAACAAACCTATCAAGAACTTAAATTTCTAAGCTTTCAAGAACTTAAATTCGTTGAAATAAATCATGATTGGCACGTGGGTGAAATATCCTAACGCTATGTGATATCACATTCCTTAGTAAATATCCCTCCCCACAAATCCACAAGTTAATCTTGACGATTCTTGAACGTTCTTCTCTTTCCTTCTCTTTTCTCCTTTCTCGAATCTCAAGCGTGAAATTTACTATTCTAAAACTGAGTAAAATTTGACTTTACCCCAAATAAACTCCTAGAAATGTATTGGAATAATTAGGTAAGGAAAAGACTAAATTACCTTTCTAGAATCCAGATTTAGACTTTCCTTAATCTAACAATCCAATTTCCAACGGGCATATTATACTAATACGAACTTGAAAACGCACAAACTTGGTGGCATGGAAATATCATTCCAATAGCTATCCAACCATATATGAAAGTGCTCCTGATTCATTCTGATCTAGAAGTTATAACCATTTAAAGTTGTCAAAACTCATTTTTTCTAACTTAAGTAAATTACAAGATTTTTAATTATTTCCAAAAAAGACTATTTCCAACTCTCAGCATCTTCCTGTATGTTTCAAACTGTGAGATGACACATTTTCTAACATAAGTAAATCCCCAGTTTATTATTTTTAGAGTCAAACTACAATAATTTTGACTAACATTTAAGATGTATTTTTCATCATATTGATAAGCAAAAAATTGTAATTTATAGTACTTTCATATAATTATTTTATATCTAAAATCTTTGATTAGAATATCGAAATAAGATAATCTAATTTAACTTTGAAAATTAATCAAAATCGACTTTCGAATAGCGCAACATGACAAATAAAACTGGAAAGAAAGAGTATGACTTATCGATTGAAAAAGTGTTATTGAAAGAAATCATTTATTAAAAAAATATATTTAATTTTACATCTCAAGAAATTTAAAAAGTACACTTTATAAAAAGAAAATGAAAACTTTTCAAAGAAGTAACAAACAATTGTGTTTTAATAAATTTGTTAAAAGAGGTCATCTTTAGAATTAAACCTTCAAAAATCAACCCTTAAACTAGTGAACCATCCAATTATTTGTGACCATGGATTCCTTTATTAATATTTAGTATATTTTAAGCATTATAAAAATAATATATTGAGTTTTATCAAATGATCATGGGTTGCGATGACCCATTGTTTACACATAAGTTCGTCGCTGATACCTCAGTGGTTTGCATGGATAATTGGCATAGCTCTATTATGTCCATAACAACTAGTATTATCTCACTTATCTTATTTTTTGTGGTCATACTTCATTTTCTGACTAGAAAATTACATGGAAAAAAAGATACCATCCAATTGGTGGCACCGATTTCAATCTGCTTATCAACTTAGACATAGGGCACTATTACATGACTTATCTTTCTGGCAAGTACAAGACCTACAGATTTATTAGCCCTTTCAAGAATAGGATTTATACTTGTGACCCTGCTAACGTTGAATACATTCATAAAACAAACTTTGAAAACTATGGCAAGGTACACCATTTTGATCTTTGACATCATCAAATCGTAGGTATCTTTTATGTCTAAATATATGTAAAAAATGATATAAATAATGATTTTGAATGGCCAAACTTGAGTTTTCGAATTTTCTGCAAGGAGGGTATAATTACTACATACTACTAGGACATGTTAGGGGATGGAATTTTCACAGTTCCTGGTGATTGTGGGGGGAGCAGAGGAAATTGTCGAGCCATGACTTCTCCACAAGGGTCTGTCATTTTTTAAAAGGTGTAAATGGAAAATGACGAGTTGCAAATTTTATGAAAAGTTGTGAATTTTATAAAAGGTGGTGACCTTTTCGAAAGATTGCGACTTTTCTAAAGGCTTGTGACCTTTCTGGTAAGGCAAACTAAGAATCTTTTAATACTAACTTTTGTTTTCTATGAATTGAGGGATTTCCTCTCATTCTAAGTATAAAATTTTTTGAAACTTGTTATACTACTACTAAATCTAGTATTGAAAGTTTATTTTACTATCGCTGAGTGGTTCACTGACATCATGATTTTATATGTCGATACACCAGTGAGTAAGATCATTCTATCCTTGGAGGATAGATTTTGTTGACCTCGAGTACTTGAGGAGAATAATTCTCTTAAGAGGAAATTGTGCATTCAGTAGGCTCGATTTTCTTTGTTTTAGAAAATTATTTTTATATTGTTTCTTTTCAGTTTGTGATTCTATTTTCTCTACAGGTTTAATATTTATAGTTTTCAAAATACTCTTTAAGTATTTTAGTTTGTTATTGAATTCTTAAAAGTTTTATTCTAAGTATCTTAAGAATACAAATTGATCAACAATCTTATGGAAATTACTATACTATTAGTATTCTTGTATTCTATTGATTGAGGAAAACAGATCATGAAAGTAAAAGATTAATACACTACTTCTCTACAATTTGGTGTTTTATTTAGCAAGGTCGAAGTGAGAAAGTACTAGAAACATTGGTGGCATTATAAATACTAAGTGATATGTCTAACTGCAATAGGAAAAAAGAACCAATGACTTAAAAGTATGTGATTTTGTTCCTGGAATAGGTGCTTTTAGGAATGAACTTTGATACTATATTGTCCAGAAGAGGTCTCATGCTTTTAAAGACATTTCGATAGTTTGAAAATAAAATATGGATAAATTAATCTCAAATACTTGAAAATAATTTTTGAGATCATATTTAAAATGTGGAGGGTTCTTTTCTTATTACAAAGATGAAATTAGACTTAGTGTCTAATTTAAATTTGGAGCACAAGATATGAAATTTGATGATACTTTTGTATTATGTTAGAGCATAAAATTCTTCGAGTATTTTTTATATTGTGGTCGTTGAGTTTCTCATTTACTAGTATATGGTATGACAAGTATGAACTACCAAATTATATATATACTTGTTCAAAATGATTGTGTTCTTTTATGAAAAACTGTCACTTGAAATGTTGTGATTTTTCATGAAAATATATGAGTATTAAATACAACAATATGTAAAGACAAGAATATTGGTGAATAATCATTTGTGATGTTTTCTAAAAGAAGCATTGTATTAATTTCTTATTGGGACCGATGAAATTTTGTTCATCGATTAGTTCTATATAACAATCAAAATAGAAAATGATGGAAAGATCCTTCGAAGTAGAACAGTTGCAA
Source organism: Solanum habrochaites (assembly GCA_027704765.1). Lineage (NCBI taxonomy): Eukaryota > Viridiplantae > Streptophyta > Magnoliopsida > Solanales > Solanaceae > Solanum > Solanum habrochaites. The sequence continues at coordinate 21,557,885 of JAKWJA010002499.1, read as the reverse complement.
GGTAATGTCTTAATATGTTGTATTATACAAGATTGTAAGAAATATGAAAAAATATTTGTGAGAAAAATCTACCTCGCGGAGAGCTTTTAAAACTCAATATTTTTATTTGTTCTTACTTGCTTGAGTCAAATTGTTTGTGACATGAACACTAGGAACAGGTCAATTACAAAACCTTGAAAGAAAAACTGATCAACATAAAAATTTTATCTAACTTTGAGTGCAATAAATAAAAATGTCAAGTTTGTGTACAATCTAACTAAGTATGCTGACCATTCTTATAAATTTGTTGAAAGGTATTCTAATCCCCTGCTTAATGGTAAGAATGAATAGTATAAACGTTTAGATAATATAATATTGAAGTTGAAAATCATTTGGGAAAAAGATTAGAAGTGATAGAGATGGAAAGTATAAATCTAATTTTGAAGAAATATGTTTTAAAAGTGGAATTATTCATCAAAATATTACCCTATTCACCTCAATCTAATGGAATGAAAACCGAACTTTGAAGGAAATGATGGTTGTATTACCTATAAATTCAGGTTTACTACAAAACTTGTGTGGAGTAACTATCCTTACCGCAAAAAGGAACAACAAAAAGTTTTGTCTTTTCATAAACAAAGCAATAAAATGTTTTTTTTATGACACAATATATTCCATATGTGAAATTAAAAAGAAGAATATTCAACTTTAAATATTTCAAAGTGATGGGTGTCTAGACAAAGTTCAAGTTTCTATTCCTAAAAATATTAAAATAGGACCTAAGACTGTGGACTGTTAAATAATTAGACTTTGAGTAGTCTAGTAAAAGGTCTAAACGACCTTGGAAAGAACAAAAGGAGAATATACTTAATTAGGAGATTCAGATGTGTAGTAAATGTCAAAGGACATCTACTTCCGTCGAATCTAATTTTTGCAACATTTCTTGTGTCTTCTGATGACTTATCCTTTTGAACAGATGATGTCAATAGTGAAATTGGTTGAATCTTGAGCAATCCAATTGGAAGTTGGTTGATTTTCCTCCGGAAAATAAACTTTTTGGTTCAAAGTGAAACCTAAAAGTAAAATTAAAGTCGGTGGAACTATTGACAAATATACACAAAGACAAAAATAAGGTGTTGATCTTTTCGACACATACTGGCTAATAACAAGAATTACATTTATTTGGATGTTAATTTTGTAAGTTGTGGTACATGACCTCCAAATTCATCATATGAATATGAAAACAACTCTCTTAAGATGAAGAATTGGAGGAAGAAATTTACATGGAGCAGCATGAGGGTTTTGTTGTTCCTGATAGAGAAAAGAAAATGTGTGAATTTGTGACAGGACTAAAGCAAGCACTCAAACAATGACATAAGAAATTTGAACAAACCATGTTTGAAAATTGATTTAATAATGATGAAAGTGATAAATGTGTTCACATTAAAATAACAAGGTCATTGTTTGTTTGTATATTGGTGATGTATTGATCACCAATAGAGACACTAATGACATAAATGCTACAAAACATATGCTAGAAACAAGTTTGATATGAAAAATCATGGAGTTGATGATGTGATCTTAGGTATAACAATTATTAGAACTCCATAATGTTTAGCATTGTAGCGGTCTCATTGAATTGAAAAGGTACTTGACTAGTCAAATGTTAGTATTTCAATATCATTAAGTCTCCAATAAAATGTGATCTTTGCCTTTCGAAATACTAAATGCAAAAGTGATTCACAATTGAATTGCGCTAGAGTATTAGGAAGTGTGATGTATATCACAAAGTGTCACTACAAGAAAATTCACTTAAAGCTACAAAATATATTGTAGTTAAATCTGATTTTTTTCATAGGCAAAAACTTTAGCCATAAATATTTTTCCGTCGCATCGTGGCAAGATGTAGGATGGCTAAAAGTGATCTACAGACTTAACATGGTAGTGTCAAGTACTATATGATGTTATAGTACTAAACATTGTGTTCCGTAGTTTCATCAAAAGTTCTTGCTACGGAAGATATAATTATAGCAAATATGCTTACTCCTTTGCTACAATAGATTAAATTTATAGCAATTTTTATATTATAGGCACATATATTCTATTGTGACAAATGTCTTGATTTATTTGCGATGAAAAATTAAAAATTGTGGCTATTTAATATTTTTAATCTTGTGACAATGATACTTGTATTTCGATACAAGTTAGAAAATATATAGCTATAAAATTAAAGCATTTGCCACCAATATTCTTTCACAAAGCTAAAAATTCAAACCTTTTTTCATGACAGACAACATTTTTAGATAACTTTTTAATTTTGCTATGAAAAATAAAATGTATCGCCCTATTTTTTAGAAATACATTCAAATTTAATCATAACTACAAAAATCATTGTTAAAAATTAAAAAATATTTCAGAAAAACATTATGAATTAAAACACGACATTTTGTATACTATAGCGAAATTTAGATCTCAAAATTTTATTACTACTAATGGATAGATTTGCCCAAATTAGCTTGTTAGTAATAACAAAGCACAAAAAAAAAAACACTTACATAACGTAAACCACAATTACATTTTTGGATTCCAAACAATAATTCCCAAGATAAATAGAATTACATTTTACAATTTTTAGCATTAGTAATACGATCAATTCGTAAAGACATTATCTTGTTTGAGTCCAAAGTAGCATAGTCTTCTCCTATCTCTCCTTGGATAATCTTCAATTGCACATTTTTTTATCAACATTTTTCCCAATTTGTCATTTATATTCTTTTATTCCATGAATATGCCTATCAATAATAGTAAATATCATAGCACTAAAAAGATATTGATTTAGAATTCGAAGGAGAAAAAAGTATGTGTTTATGATAATTTTTTTGTAAAAATGTTTGGCAAATAAAAAATAAAAAACAACACAAAACTAAGCAAAGAAGTGAGCAAACATGTAACTTTTAAACTTCTTAAAACTTGTAGATATAGATCTTAAATTTTAATATCATTATAAAATGTATACCTGGTCAACAAATTTCTTTTACATTGAAAAAATATACAATCCATTGTAATACCACCGATTCAAGCTATGAATATATTTCTTGAAAAAATATAAAATATAATTGTGTATGATAAATTATTTGCGGTTCAATCTTTTCTTGAACCTTTAAATAAAAATTGAACAATAGACTTGGATAAAGAAAGGGTGAGGGGAAGGGTGGACAAGAAGGAAATGGGAAGAGGGGAAATGATATATAGGTTTTTGTTAATTGAGTTTTAAAATATTGAGGGAGAACTTTTAATCTTTGTAATTTTTAATTTTTGGGATCTAACACGGGAAGGGGGAGAGTTGTTTTAGGTGAATGTTTATGTTTTACTTTTATAGTTATTATCTCTTATTATTATAGTATCATGATTTTTGCGTCTTTTAAAATTAACGACCATTACATTTGTTATATATAAAACAAAATATAAAAATTGTTATTCATGATAACAAAGAAAATTACCTGCATTAAGATAACAATAATTGATAATAATAACAATAATAAAAACAAATATATACTTTGCTTGTTAATGGGAAAGGTCAATATAAATATTTTTCTACAATATGTATTCTTTGGTCCTCTATTAGTTTTTTTATCTATTATCCTTTTCAAAATAAAATTTTAACTTATGCTCCTTATGTTTCATATTAGTCGTCTAATACTAAAATATCTAGTCAAATCTCCTAAATGAGGTCTAAGAAAAATAGAGTGTACACAGATGTTATCATTATCTCGTAGAGGAAAAGAGATCATCGGCTCATATTATTTGTTCATGTTAATAAAAATATTTGTCCCAAATTACTTATTATTCTATTAAGTCAAGATAAAACTAATTAATTTTTTTTTTTGAATTTCCCTTACAATTAATTCTTTTCTCTTTTAAGTCTCATATTTAAATAGTACTATACTAAATATTCAATATTTTTTTACATTATATAAATTTTAAATGATATATGTAATAGAACATTAAGTTAAAAATAGAATATTTTAAAATGTAATAGAAGTGTCAAAATCGGAAAACATCTTTAATCTATTTGTACAGAATTGGAGAAGGAAAACAATATTAAAGTATCAATTACCATATAATTCATGTTTGCAAATTATTTTAAGATGAAATTTTAAAAAATAAAATAAGAAACTCAATTAAATTTTTTTATATCAACAATGAAATTCAAGTCAAATTGTTCAACTATACTTTCATATTGTTTGGTTATTTCAATTGAATTTAGATGTAGATGTGAATTAGTAGATTTAATTTTTAATTGAAAATTCAAAAAATATATGAATTAGAAAAGGAAGATTATATTAAGAGAATAAAAATTAAAAAAAAAAATTATCAATAGAAGAAAATTTTAAAAGAGAATTAAATGTCAATATCACTTCTTTTTATATTAATTATACTAGTATATGTGTCTCGCGTTGCGCGATTAGTTGATAGATATAATCATAAATATTAATTTACTGACAAATTTAAAATTATCTATTATAAGATAATATTATAAAGTTTATTTGAGAATCTTAACATTTAACACCTCAATTTGTTATCATAGAATATATATGTCCATGACTCAAAATCTAAGCTTAGTTGATTATCCAAATTCTAAAATAATAATCTTCTATTATTATTTAATCTATTTAAAATGATAAATAATATTACACTACATATATTATAGTCTTTAACCTAATAAAATATATAAAAAATTAATAACTTGAATTTAAATAAAATATAACTACGAAAAGTCTTATCATAATGCGAAGCATATAACAAAAAAGTTTTATCAATTAAAAACAAAAATGTAGGTATATTATTCAAAATTTTGTATTTTGTCTAATTTTTCATAAAGTCATATATCAATTGTGTGATATTCCAGAAATAAACTGTATAATTATATTATATAATTTAGTACAATAAAATTCTTTCATATGAATGATACTTTCATAAGTTAATATTTTAAATTAATTTAGTTTTAGTTCTCTTTACAATTTATTTTATTGTCTCTTTTCTTCATTTTTAGAGATATTAGTATTTTTCAAACCAAATATAAAAGTTATATGTCATTTATCAATAATTTACACCAAGCAGCCTATAATCAACATAAACTCAACACCATGAATTATTTATTTTTTATATCACTTCAAGTATTATTTTTAGATACGATTATATCTAAATCATATAAAAACTATTCCCATCTTTCTAAAATAAAATAAGAAAAATCATATATCATCAAATAATTTTTGTATGCTTCTCTTTTTCTAGATGATATTTTTCACTGCTTGTTATTATATAGTCAAATTTGGCCAACATTCTTTTTAATTGTATATTGCAACAAACAATTAAATTTGCGCACATATTTAGTAAGAGTGTGACGTAATTAACTATTATTAAAATTTGAATTTTACAAAAAGTGAAAAGTTAGAGTAATAATAAAAAAAATTACTTTCTATTTTTAGAAATTTGATCATGGCTAACTTTTTGCGAGGACATGAGTTTTTTTGTTTTTTTGTTTGGATTAGCAATATTTTTACTTTCTATTTTTAACTAATGCATATTATCTAGAGATTTTTAATTAATCACTATATACTATTACATATAGATTATCTTTAAATTTATTGCTATTTTTGTTTTTGTTTTTCGTTTGAACTTATTTACTGTAAATGTTTTCTTTTTGAATGAGAAAGTAGTACATAATGGAGTATTATCAATGCGTAGTGTTTGTTGATTTTTTGTGTGTGTATTTTCATTTGTTTTTATTGGTTTGATAGAATCGATAATTCATGTTTGATTATAGACACGAATCGCAAAAAAACAGTAGCAAATTATGGGACAAAAGAAGCCAAGATCGAAGGAAATAGAGTTATTTGTTAAAGCCAAAAATAATATATTAAAGGTAGAAGTTGATTACAAATAAGGAAAACTTAAATAGATTATTAAGGAAGGAAGTGATATAATAAGGGTTGATACTTAAAGTAATCCTTATATAATAAGGAAAAAAAAAAAAAAAAAAAAAAAAAAAAAAAAGGGATTGTCCTTTAAAGTAATCCTTTTTAAACACACAATTTCCTTACCTATCTTATAAGGATTCAGAGGCAAAAAGAACTTAAGAAGAGCAAGAGACAGAGGAAGAAACTCACGACTTCACATAGAGAGAAAAGTGAGATGTATCATCGAGCAGAAGTCTTCAAGATTGATAGGTTTGCTAAGTTTCAAACGTTCTTGAGTGAGTAGGTCTAACGTGTAAAACTGTTGTCTGTTTGTTCTAAGTTGTAATTCTTACAGTTTATTGCACAAAGGGGTGGGTTTGGCTCTTTGTAGGGTGAGTGTTAGTGAGAATTGTAACAAAAAGGTGGGTTTGACCTTTGGAGAGATCGATGGAGTCAAAGAGGGGAGTAGTAGAGATAAGACTTTTTGTTTATTGAGTTGTAATAACAAAATCTTATAGTTGAATAATACAACGAGGTTTTTCCTTCCTTGATTTCGGAAGGTTTTAATTCAGTAAGTGTTTGTGGCTTTACTCTGTCTTTTACTTAAAAGCAACTACCCGAACCTGTAGTTCGTGTTCGGGGGTAAGGTTTCTTCAGGGCTTCTTATTATTTTAAAATAATTTAAATAAATAAAAATCAATAAAGATATTTATCTAATTATGATAAAAAGAGGTAGAGAGTAGCCCGTGCAAGAAGGGTCCCAACATGAGCCCAACATAAGAGGAGATTTATTAGAATTGTTGTGTAGAAAAGTTATCTAAAAATAAAACTTTAAAAAAAAAAAAAACTTTTCAAATCAAGATTATATACTTTTCATTACTATGACAAAAAAACATCTGCAATCAATAAGTCAGAACGACTACCTAAATATTCTCAACAAACAATAATGAAAATAATCAAACATTTGTCCTGAAATTATTATAAATTATACCAGACAATGATTCATATAGTCTGTTTTATGTAGGAAAAACATATTACTAATTTGAAAGTGAACAATGTATTTAAAGTAAGATCCACAGATTTAAAGATTTCTATAAATGTTCATTTACATATAACACAATGCAATAAAATTAAATTGAAGGTCATGCCAGGATGCAGTCTTAATTGTGATCTCCAAATTGCCATGAGTATATAAAAAAGGTAGGCAGTTGGTATTTGTAAAAATATAAGATACCAAGAAATTTGGATAAAGGAAAGCCATGGAAAAGAACAAGTCCAGTTGATAGAAGATAAAAGGGGCAAGATTAAAAACTAAAGAATACATTCACATGTAAATAAGATGAAAATAAGAGAAATGAAGTCAAGTTTGAGGGAGGAAACAAGCGAGAAAATGTGATCAGCTTAGCAGGTGACACGAAGGTTCAAAGTAAATGAGTTCAACGTATAGTTTCGTTACCCGAAAAAAACTAATAAAAGAAAAAACTAATGAAGCTAATGACCACGACAATACAGTTGAAGATGTACCCGTCTTTTAATAATCAGTACGTCTAATAATCAATCCTCACAAAATCTTCTTAAGAAAAACAAATTTGGATCAACAACTTGAGTAATAAATGGAAAATGTCATATCATACCTAGAGGTTTTAGGTGCTAAAATAAGACATTACCATGTTATGATAATACTATCTAAAGAACAGCAAATAATATAAACAGCTCTAAGCAGTTTTGTCGATTATAAACTGAAGAGGTCAAAATCACATGGTTTACATTCTGTGAATATAAACCCTCAAGTATACGTTGTCCTTGGGATGTTATTTCAACTTTGTGTTGTAGCATCCAAATGCAACAATCATAAGTATCAAAAAAGAATTCAACATATCAACTTAAAAAGGTTTATTTTCTTGTTATCTCTTTTTTTTTCCTTGTAGATGTGATAACTTATAAATTGAACTTGGACAAGGAGAAATAGAAAGAGAACAAGTGATAATTGTAATCCCATATAGCATAGAAGTTGACAATGACAATAAAAGGAAAACACTAAAAAAAGTAGTAGAAAAGCTCCTTTACCTGTAAATACTTTCCTCAAAGAGTCTATGCAACGGGAACTAGATTATAGAACACAAACAAAAAATCAAAAGAATAAAAAAAATAAAGTAAACGCTTCATCCTAGTATTATTAAAGAAACACACTACAACACTTCCCAGGTGGATATTATAAAGAGTATATATTGCTTTCTCCATGAAAATTGGTTTTTCATCTTTTCAAATGAAGGAAAAAGAATCAGATCACGATCACCCTACATCTCAAATTGGTAAGTTTTTAACCTTCTCTTAAGTTTCTCCCCAAAATGATGTTTGTGTGCTTATGATTCTAAGATGAAGAGATCTTTTGTCAATACATGTGAATGCTCTTGTCCAGTGGCCGTTTGATCCACCTCGTCTTAATACCTTTGAAATTTACCCTGTATTATCACGACACCACACAATTCTCTAAACGAGCTAGTTGGAAATCAATTCTTAGTCTCACATCTCGAGATCAAATATCAGAGAAACGACTACCATTTGAAAATCTATAGATATTTACAAGTCCTCAAAAGAGTAATCAAGATTTATCTCAGTCTGCTGATGCGAAATTTTTTAGATAAACTGCTAGTGATTAGTGTTTCATTGTTGGATGAATACGTTTTTTACGCTTTTTCTTTAAAATTATTGTGCGCGGGAAAGGGAATTAAAGGAGAATTAAACACAATAATTTTCCGTGTATACACAGTTTATAGCCTAGTCAGTACAAATATAGAGTTTGTAATCTTCTAGGTAGTTTCTTTCTATTATTACCAAGCTTTGTTCTGAAATTTATAAAAAAAGTGAAACGCAATAGCTATGGTTTGATGAAGCATCTATGTTAGCCATTTCATTGATTGTCGAAATATAAGATGGTATGTTTATTGCTTGGTTTGTTGGCTGATCATTTGCACAACAAAATGTTTAGACCACTCTTTTTGAGTTGTTTCATTTTATTTATTTCAATGCGACCAATAAACTATAGGGCAACATGCTGAGCTGGAAAAACATCATAGTACTTGATGACTACTCCAAGAAAGGTCCTCACATGGTCAACAATCGGAAATTTGCTTATTGTTGCCAAGGCTTGCATTTCGCCACACAAAGCGTAATCCCTCCTTCATTTATAGAGTGTGAAGACAGATAGTGTATTATTTGATAGCAATCAAATTGAAAAACTAAAGGTTATGTAATGTCAATCCATATGGAAGATAGTGAAAAACTTGAGGTATGTTGAAATGGTAGTGAATAAGAGAAGGGTAGGGGTAAAGTTGAATACACTACACCCTCCCTAAAACTCCACTTATCGTATACACTTGAGTGTGTTTGTTTAGGAGAAAGGAAATGATATCCATATAATGGGAACCTACCTTTAATTTTGTTATTATCTTGTAGGCCTCTTAAAGTGTTATTGGAAGTGCAAAGGCCTCTTCTTTTGACTTCTGAAAACTTTCTTAACTAATCTTTCTCGTATGGAATATATTGTTGCATTCAATGATAACAATACATGAGCACTTCCTATAAAGATCAATATTTGCTTTTTCAGATTGCCGAAGGTGAGAAAATATGATTGGACGCAAAACAAATGAAATCAATTTTGTGATTCCATAAGAGATATCCAATAGCTACCAAATAGGTCAAAATTGTTGAAACTTACTACTCAGGCCACAAAAGCTGAGGTTGAAGGCCATGACTAATGGCAGTGTCATGTAGCTCTACTGCCATCCAGGGCACAAAATAGTCTTAAGGTTATGGCTTTTAATCAGCTTCATTCAAGAGATGGAAGAACTTCCACAAAAAATTTGAATACATATGCCAGATTAACTAAAATTGACACTAAAACGATAGACTTGAGCTGTAGAGCGTCAGACCACGGAGTTAAAATAACATTTTTCTTCCAAGATTTTAACTTTTGACACTGTTAACAAGTCAAGACTCAACATCTCTATTACTGGAGAAATTATTTTGTTCTTATACCGTTGCACAGAGTAAAATAAGTTTACAAAAGTCGACACATTAAAATAATGATAAATGACCAAACCAATTGTTATAAAAACCAATAAAGAGGGTATAAGACAGAGGGCATGATTCGACAGACTACCGTGTAGCTAAAATTCGGTAAAGGTAATGAGTGCCCTTAACTTCAATTTGTGCAATCTACAATTCAAAACAGGGTGATTGTAATCTTCACTATTGCCCTAATTCAAGTTTTCAAATAAAATCAAATTTCATAAACCCAAAAAAGTAGAGTTGACGGATACGGTAAGTAGGAACTTCATCATATGCACAAACACAATTGCATCGAAAAAAATTGAGAACAAGAAAAAAAACAACCGAGGGGAAAAAAGTACCTAATGTCTCTAAACAACGACGTCATCTTGCACACAAACTGTTGATAACAACTCTTCACCGAACCCTTATTTAACCTCTGGACTCTAACTCAAGGTTATTGCTAGAGCCCACAACATGTAGAAATGCATTTTCGCGTTTAATGATGTGCTTCAGCTGAATAATGCCGATAAAATTCACTTATGCATGCCTTGTACAAGCCAGCTCTGAGGAATTTTGATTTGCACCAGCTTAAGAGTATTAAATGGCGGGGTTGTCTATCGGGTTGCCAGTTGGACTTTTCGGTGAGAGATAGTCAGGGAAAGCTTAATAGGGAAAAAAAGCTCAAGAATGAAGCAGTATAAGGAAAAATTGGATGACCAAACAGATCCGTGGAAAACAAATAGAACTGTAGGAGGAGTGAAAACAGAACATGTGATAAGCTCTTTCTAAATTATTTAAAAAAAGAGAATAAGAGTTGAAAATACAAGAGAAATTCTAGCCTTATGTAGCTTCAAATGATCCTGAAAAAAGATGGTATAGTTAAGTTCGATCTATTTAAAAGATAGTTAATAAAATTACACACTTTAACTGGTCAAAATTTTTATTAATGAGAAAAACATTTAACCTCTCGTGTGTTCAAATAAATTAATGTGGCTGAAAGGTTATTAGGATATGATTACAATTTAAAATCGTGAAAAAAAATAATAATTCTCAGCTATAAATTTTAGTACAAACAGCAAAATTTATGGTATTTTGTAAATATTGATACAATATTATTAGAAAGTACAAGCTAAGTAGTTATGTTAGCTTGGAATATTTATTAAAAAAGGTATGGTGGTAAAAAGGTGTATATTGCTGTGGGAATTTCAAAATTCTTGTGACAAAAAAATAGTAATGTTATGAAAGAATGTGGTAGCAAAATTTTATGGCTAGTTCATGTGACCTATTACACTTCTATAATTGAAGCAAGATTAGATGTTTTACAATATTTTATGTCCAAAAGAAATTATTATGGCTAAAGAGTCATATTGTTACCCCATTTTTTCATGACGTAGCAAAAAAATTGTAATTAAACTTAAAATTTTATTGTAGCATTAAAATTGTCGCTATTTATATCATTATTGCCAGATATTGTTAGCAATTCATCAGACTAAATAAAAGGATTTTGGGTAATCAAATTACATTTGTGGGCCTAAGCGGGAAAATGTGACGAATTTTTATATAGCCATAAAATTTAAATTTTTATGGCTATAACTAGGTAACAACTACCATTTTCAAATTCATAGGTTATATTTCATAACAATAAGTATACTTTCTTGTAGTGTATGCACAATCACATATAGCATGTGCTATTAATGAACTAAGTCGGTTCACGAGTGATCCCAGTCAAACTCATTTGATGACAATGAAAAGTGTTTCTGAGTACTTAAGAAATACTAAAAACTACATACCCAGCAATATTGAAAGGTTATATTGATAAAAATTGTATCAATGTACAAATGAAGTAAAATCCATGATTAAATATATATTTACTCTTGGTGGAGGAGCAGTCTCTTGGAGATCTTTCAAAAAAGACATGTATCACTAGTTCTACAATAATCTATGAGTTGTGTGCTCTTGATAAGGTCGAGAATAAGTTGAAAGACTCTGAAATTTCTTGATAGATATTTTTTTTTTGCTCAAACAATTAGCATCAATATGTATACACTTTGATAGTCAAGATGGTAAAGTATGAAGCATAATATATAACAAAATGTCTTGTCATTTAAGGCATAGACATTATACAATTATAAAACTACTCTCTCTAATGGAATTATCACACTTCGCTATGTAAAGTCAAAGGTTAATGTGTTGGATCCACTTGCAAAAAAAAAAAACTGAGAGAAAGTTGAAACATCATCTATGGGAATGCGTTTATGGCTTAGGACAAGTCAACATGATTTTAACTCTATCTTCTAGTTTGGAGGTCCCAATAGCCAGATTAAGGAGAAAAAGAATAGTTGTCACTGACGATTCGACATTATCAACCACTTCAATCCATTTTCATGATGAAGACAATGCTCAGGAACAATAAAACAACATTAGGGTTTGTTAATGAGTTAATAAAGCTTAAATTTTTTAATGATTTGCTAAGTTTGATAGATTTGATTAAATAGTGTATTTACGCGATAAAACGTTTAAAAATTACCAATATGAGTGTGAAATGTAAGCCGCTTTAAAGAGAATGATTTTCAAAAGCCCATCTCTCTATAAAGTCATGAAGCCATGAGGTGTTAATGACTGAAACGAACATAACAGTAAGAACCATAAACTCTAAAGGGTTAAATGTGTGACATATGATTGTCTGGATATACACCAATCCTCGACGGTTCAAGGATATCGCATCTACAAATTGACCAAATATATCCTACATATATTCACTATGTAAACTCCGAGGGAGAACTTACTTATTTAGATGCAATTAATTCTTGCTTGTAAGGTAGACACGCTTGCGTGTTTTTTGTCTTGAAGGCATTTCCAATTCATGTGAGGGACTGTAGGGTTTTAAAAGATGTTAATGGAAGATGAAGAGTTGCGACTTTTATGAAGAGTTGTCACTTTGAAGAAAAGTTGCGACTTTTGAGAAAAGTTATGACTTTTATGATAGGTTCTGGCCTTTTCAAAAGATTGTGACTTTTCTAAAGATTTGTGACCTTTCGGGTAAGGCACAATAAGAACTTTTAAACACTGCCCTTTGTATTCTATAAATTGAGGGATATCCTCTCATTTTAAGAACATAATTTTTTTGGACTTCTTTAAATACAACTAAATCTATTATTCAAAATTTATTTTATTGTCGTTAAGTGGTTCGACACCGTGGTTTCAGGTACCGATACATCGGTGAGTAAGATCGTTCTATCCTATAAGGATATATTTCATTTACCTCGGGTATTTGAGGAGAATAATTTCCTTAAGGGGACGTTGTGCATTCAAGGGGCTCGATTTTTTCTATGCGAAAAATATTTTTATAGTGTTTCTAATTAATTTATGATTTTATTTTCTGTGCTTGTTTTAATTTTCTAGTTTTGAAAATACTCTTTTAACTTTGTAGTTTGTCACCAAGTTCATCAAGATTTTGTTCTATGTATCTTAGGGATACAAGATGATTAGACCTTTCAACAATAGGATCTTTACATCTGACCCTATTAACATCGAATACATTCTTAAAACAAACTCTGAAAACTCTGGCAAGACACACAATTTTGACCTTGACATCCTCAAATTATCGGTATCTTTTTTGTGTCAATAGATGTAACAAAATTGAATACAAAACGACTTTCAGATTTCCAAACTTGAGTTTCCGAATTTGCTGCAGAATTGGTATAACTACTACATCCTAAAGGACTAGTTAGGGGATGAAATTTCACAGTTGATGGTCATAAGTGGCGGGAGCAGAGGATGTTGTGGAGCCATGACTTCTCCACAGGGGTCTTTAGGGATTTTAGCAGTCTGATATTCAGAAAAACTTCAACAAAGTTTGCCCATATATTGTCTGAAGCTTTTAAATCCATTCAAGTAAGGCCTGAGAATTCCTTCAAATTTCACTTTCCAGTTGGTCAATAGTGGCTTTATTTAGTTCAGTCAAGACACTCTTTCCTATATTATGTCTATAATATACAAACATTACTTAGCTTAATTAATTAAGCACGTTCTTGTTTGATAAACATCACAGGTCAGAGTATCTTCTTATTGGATAGAGGTGCATTTCGTTTATATACAGATGATGGATTTCTCAATGTGTGTTGTCTATCTTACTTTTGTTTTAAGTTGAGCGTTGATGAACAAGAAGACTTCTACACTACCTAGACATTATTATTCTCTACACATTGATGTGGGGAGTGACATGTTCGTGTCATATCGTAGATAGGCCCAACTAGATATGACATATTAAAATTATAGTTTATACTAAAGTATTTTAGTATGTTCTTTCCAGTTCACCCGAAGTGGTTTTATGACATCAAGATCCAGTAAACAGGCCTATGAAATACCATTAACCTCGGCAATGTTGAAAATAAGGGGTTCTATTGTGTAATATCAATTGTCACTCTTATCTTACATGCTATTAATCATTTTCCTGTTGTTACCATCACTAAACGTTCCCTGACGCACATTCCGTCTGCAGAAAGTGGTAAATGGAATTAATCTCGTTTCTCAGTCGTTAATGGTGCTTTCCGGACGCTTGGCCTTATAGGTACAAGCTCACACCTATATTTATGAACGTATGTTGGTTTGTTCAACCACACTATTTACTGGTAGTGCCAATAAATATGTCCAGGTTTGTGTAAGTTTGTCGGAGGGGGGGGCGGGGGGGTGGCCCCTGAGAATCAGCTGATACTCTCTGGTCTCGAAAATAAAAACCTTATGCCTTAGAATGTTTTACTTTCCCTCCTCTCGGTGCTTGATTTTGCTTTTGGTGGGACGGGTTGTGTTTCTCTTTTGTTTGTATCAAATCACATATGCAATGCACATAACATCAAATTTTATTCTGGCTTTTGAACAATACTATTTGGGGAGTTTTGAAACAGATGATACTATATAATGCACATTAAATTTGTGTTGTCTCGACACATAATTAGATAAATCAATGATTTTTTCGTATATAAAGAATACATTTTACCGACATATTAACAAATCAATTATGCTATCTTAGAACAGATTTGGCTGATAAATAAAATCCTAAAACTTACGTAAAAGATAATAAACTACAACGAAATTTTCTTTTTCCATGATAGTTTCAACATTGATTATATTAGTCTTTGGTTTTTATAAGATGGTCCCTAATGGAGCCATAAATTATCTAAGAAGTCACAATGGACCCCACCATCTACTTCCCATACACACATGAACAAATACTAATACATATAACCCAATTGCACAGGTGCTACATTTTTTGTTTCACAGGTGAGAGTCTTCATGACTCCTATTCTCCATAACAACCATAATTAACTAACTTGTCTTTTGTGTGAGCTCTGGGTACGCTGTGCATCTTCTGGAAAAACAAATCAACTGGATAAAATAGAGGTATCATCACAGTTGTGGCGCACCATTGTCAATCATGTCTACATCATCTTTCCACAGTTCACAACATTACATGACACTGGTCTGTGTGGCCAGTAACAACATGCTGACAATTCATTAGCCTTTATACAGATGGTAAAATGTTTACTCAATCCACCACACTGCTAATTGTCGAATAACAGCTCAAAACAACCATTGAAAATTATTGGCAAGGTCAAAGCACACATTTTCTTGGACATTTCTAATAATCTTTTTCAAAGTTCAGGAAGTTATTGTAATTCTTTACAAGATTACAAAGAGAAACTTCTAAATTAGTGTATCAAATCTCGGGCTCTAATAAACCACAAAATCCACACCGATTAAAGAAAGCCTATCCCAAATAGCATTAAAAATTGTTAGTGAATGACTTACCACGAAAAAAAAATACAAGATTACAATCATATGATATATTTATATAAATTAGAACCCTAGGTCCTCCTATATGGAGCCACCATAAGCAAGAATTTTCTTTTAAGTTTATTTATTTTCAAAACTAGCCTTCCAGTTTATGAAAATATGTGACTTTTAAGAAAAAATTGTGACTTTAATAAAAAGTTGTGACTTTCATCCAAAGTTTGGACTTTTATTTAAAATTGTGACTTTAATGAAGAGTTTCAAGCTTTATGAAAAGTTGTGAATTTTTATAAATAGTTGCGACTTAATGAAGAGTTGTGACTCTTATGTCAAATTCACGTAGATTTATTAAAGTAGTGTAAAACTTTTTCTGAAGATTGAAACTTTTTCAATAGTTTGTAAAACCTTTTTGAATAAGACACATAACGGTTGTTCACACTACCCTTTGTTGTCTATAAAAGAGGATTTTCCTCTAATTTTAAAACAACAAAAAATATTATCATCATCTTCTACTTCTGCAAAATTAAATATTCGGACACTTTGCTCTTGCTGAGAGACTTACTGACACCATTGTTTTCGTATATATAAGTTGGTGAATAAAAACTGTTCCATCATGAGAGGATGTAATTCTTTAAACCTATGGTATTAAAGGGCAATAATGACTTTCTTAAGTGGACATTGTGCATTCAATGGACTCGATTTTACCTTTCAATTTGATTCTATTTTTACATATCCTGGTATGTTGTTCACATTCATCAACTTATGTTTATGATATTTATATTTGTTTTTGAATACATATTTTAAACTCTATTTTATGTTTCTACAACTTTATTGTCTCAGATTTTATTGAACATATACTCATATAGTACGGATATAATATGAAGTGTGAAAAAACTTAGCCTGTAAACTACATTTTGCAAGCTTTATGTTTTCACGTGATTTATCATTAAATTTTATACTTTTAAATCTTCTTATATACAGAGCTTCTCGTATTTTCTAGTTTTACCTAGATACTTGAAATTTCTCACTTCTATCAATTGAAGACAACAATCATTATGCAAGTTCAAAGTTATAATTGTATTCATTTTCAATGTAATTCTTTTTTTGAATATGTTAGCAAATTTTTTTGAATTTTTTCCTTAGACATATATAACATTGTGTAATCTATGCAACTAACTTTAATGTTTCTTCATATTACGAACTGTATTTGTATATATATTCTTATTTTCTTCTTTAAATTTTTTCTTTACTGTTGATAAAAGAACAGATGACTATTATTCTGAATACTTCCATTCCTTGAGGCCTTCAATTTTTGTGATAATGATCCAAATATGAAATTCATGTTGGAATATGCAATATTTTTTAAAAACCTCTTTTTCATTTGTTTTAATGTATGGATAGTTTGTAAAAAATTAAATTTTTAAATTCTTATTTACAAATTGCGCGAACAGCGAGCGCGAATTATCTATTTGAAATATATAGAATAAGAAAGAATCTCTAGCGTGAATACCTCTCAACTACTTTCTTTTAATGAAGCTTTCAAGGAAAGCCACTAGCAGCAATGCTCCAGCAGTAGCACTCCTGAATTGTCCCCTCCCGAAATACATCACTTCACCAAGTCTTAATCAAACCACCCTGGATAGAGTTCAGTCAAAGCTCCACAAAAACAACAACAGTTCCTTCAACAATAAGAACTCTCTTTTTTGACTATAGTTTGTTGGGCGTGTCCCAAACAAAATGAAGATACCACTATCTATAGTAGAATCGAAGTGTTTTCCCTCGCACATGAATAATGATAGATAATGGGAGAGTAAATAATGATATAATAGGCGTTATTATACATATGTTAATAAGGTATAATGGTGAGGAAACAAATGAAAATAAAAATAGAGCTGTAACAAATCCAAACCGCAATTGCAAATTAATATGGCCCGCCCAATTCCAACCTTGTTCTGAAATGTTTCTTTCTGCTATCATTTTATGACCAGTAATTAGTCAATGGTCATTCTTTCTTAGACAAGCTATTCAAAGACAGACAAAATAATAAGCAAAACATATAATAAGAAAAATTTACATTTAAAATTCTTCAAAGTCACTACACTTATACTTTATGATATAATAAATAGTAAAATCAAACTAAACAAATTTCAAATTAGGAAAACATGTAAAAATAATACTCCACATTAGTTGCAGTCAGCTATATAGATCGACCAATAGCCCATATATTGTCTGAAACTGTCCAATCAGAAGGATAATAGACATTCAAGCAAGTCCACAAATCGACTTCACAAAATGGTTCCTTATTTATTCTTGACCACCAAATAAATCCCTAGTTTTTTCACACGGATAAGTTTCATGAAAGCATTGTAGATTTCTATAGTTTTAGGAATGTTGCCGTTCGAAGTTAAGCTAGAACATACATTGTATGTTGGTTTCAAATGAGGACGGCAAAAATATATCAATGTTTTGAACAAGCGAGTGCACTGACCATGTTTGGGAAATTTTGCTGATAGCTTATGAAAGATGAAAATTTCTTTTCTAAATCGATCAGCACAGCAACTTAAGAGACAATATAAGAACTATGATGATTTTGTTTATAAGCTGATCCACAGAAAAACTGAACAGATGAGTGAACCAAAAGCTGATCTATCTGTAGGTTAATCGCATCATATCTACTACTTTTATTAATGCGGACAAATGCAATTATAACATTATTAATCTTATTGTTGCCCTGTGGTCAAATAGTAAGAAAAAGACAAGTTTTGAAAACAAGGGTTTCTGCAAATAGCTGGAACATATTCAAAGTATTTGTGTGATATAATATTGAACTTCATAATAGCAGGCAAAGATACAACAACAACCACCTTTCTTGGTTCATATATGTGCTATACAAATATCCTCATGTACAGGAGAAAGTAGCACATGATATAAAAGAAGCAACAAATGAAAAACTAGATGCATACATGCAACGGTAAAAACAAATGGGAAAATCATTTTCATTGCTTGCCACTGTAAGATAGAAAGACGCCCTTGCAAAGATGCTAAATCTTCATGAAGCACTGATTTGAGACTCTTAGAAAACGCTATTCCCGCATCTTCCTATGGATAATAATCTGTTTAGTAATCTATACATCAGCGGTGCATGTAGATGATCGTTTTAAGTTGTTGGTTTTTCTCTTCTTCTTGCAGATGTGAAAAATAAGGTTTTCTTATTCGGAAGGCACCATATCGTACGTAGGTTTGAATCTCATGTGAACAAAAGGGGACTGTGACTTTTTACTAAATCATTTACGCAAGGGAAGAATGAATTCTATAGGGGTTATGAATGCAACAGATTAAACCACAGAGAGAGTGGATGTTACGAATTAAGCATCAACGTTTAGTCTTCAAAAATGGTCTCTTAGTTTTTCAAGAGCTTTTTAGAATTTCGTAGTTACATGTATGTTAATTGGATATATGTATTTACGTTATTTTATCAACGAGCAAGGTTTTCGTTCTAAGTACTGACTGGTGAACAGTAAGCAAAAAATATGATCTCCAAAACATTGAAGGGATTGCTGATTTCTTCAGTGTTCTCACTACTCCTTTTTTGATGGAACTGATTTTGATACTGAAGATAAGAATGACGAACATACAACATTTGACAAGAGAAGGTTTGTGGACTAGTTGTTTCAAATTGGATTTGAGAGCCAGAACTACGATGGTGATCTCAGGCAGCAGGGATGATAAAATCTCTTGGAGGCTCAGGATCTGTCAAAATGCAAAACCTTGAGCAAAATACCAACATCAGGAGTCTCAAGAGCATATTATTGCAAAAATTTCTTACTTGTGAATACGCAAAGGGTAAGCTGGGATTTTCTGGAAACTGAGTGTCTATGTGTTGACGAAAACAGGTGTATAACTACTCAATAAAGCTTTCAAATCTCTTTGAAGAGAGCTTTCAATTTTAAAGATGATAGAATCTGAAATATTGATTAATTTGCACAAGCCTAGTTTATGAATATTGTTTTCTAATGAATGAGAATCATAGGTGTATGACACAACCCTTTGCTTTTCTGACCAACAAGTTTGAATACTATTCTATTAAGAGGTCAACAACAAGAAATAGTCCATAGAGTACATCTTATGTGCATAAAATTGTATTGCTATCTTACTGTGAGACGACGCAAGATCTTTCTAACAACTTTTCAAATCAAAAGAGCTAGTGGGATCATTATCGTGCACACCAAAGTCGACGATTTTTTTCGTGAAAATCAACCACAAAGAGACGTTTCCAGTCTAAATAACTGAGAATTCTCAAAAATTTCTCAACAACTCATCAAGAAAGAATATCAAGCCCAAAAAAAGAGCAGGATCAATGATGGTTCCTTGCGTACAGAGGTGATTGAAGAAAAAGGTGGAAAAAACCTAGTCTTTTTTCTAAAGTTGCAAAAAGAACTAATCACATACAATAAAAAAGAAAACAATGTTTGGCACAAAGCCGGCCTAGCCCCGATGTAACTTTATAAAAGTTTGCCACGTTGAAAGGATTTTTGGCACAAGAACGGGAGTCAGCTAATTTTGTGAAAAACAGGAGAAGAAAGGGAAGAATCTTTTCTTTGCTTCTAATCTGATGATTCAACAAAAGCGATGAATGATAGTGGATAGTGGTTGTAGTGTGTCGCTGTCACATACCTGGAAGATGAAGGCTTCCTCTCAATTATAATAGCATCACTACTAAAGTAAGATGGGGATAGAGCCTATGTTTCATGCACCAAAGGTAAAGGTACATTTCGATCAACATGAAAGGATGCGTCAAGCAAATTCTATGGTGTTCTTTATGTTTCCTGACGTGGAAGAAATTTACTTAGTGTTGTCAACTCATGGAAAATGGTTATTCTATTGGTCTTATGAAAAACAAAACAGATAATTATTGCAAGATTTATGATAAAATTAAGCCAAATCAAGTCATTTTTACGTAACGAATGATAAAGTAAACTTCCCTTTGCACTTTCATTACAATGCTTAAAAATGAAATTGTGTAGATGATTCATAGTCGATTTGGCACAAAAGTATTTTGTTCACGTCTGGGGATTTTCATGGTTTAAAGCTTCTCAAGCCAAAAGGACATGGTGCAAGGCCTTCCTGAGATACATCGAGGATGGATATAGTGAAAGTGTAACTGGAAATCCACACGAAGTCTTTTCCACAGGGGTGGTCTTGGAGGCAAGTTTAGTGTGTTGTGGAATCTGAATTCATCACACACACATTTGTGGACCAATGCACCACTACTTCCCTATCTCTGTGACAGCAAAGGTATTTTCTAATCTTTATTGATGATTTCTCACGATGGACTTGAGTTTATTTCTTGAACAGAAAATTCGAAGCAGTTGCTACATTCAGAAATTTACAGCTCATTGTTGAGAGGTTAAAAGTTGCACATCAAACCTATCTATCAGCGTGCATCGAGGAGGTGAGTACACAAGTTAGAGAATCTTGAAGATATTGCAAAAGAAGGCATTCAAAACAACCTTACGTCAAGTAATACTCCCCTCAAGCAAATGGTGTATCTGAAAGAAGAATAGAACTGTTGTAATTCGGCGCAAACTAGGATGAATGAGAAAGGGCTGCAAATATTTTTTTGTGGCAGAAGCAGTGGCATACAACAGTTCACATCCTTAACCAAGGTGTCCAACAAAGGCACTAAAGTACAGACCACCCGTTGAGCTTGGAGTTCGGGACAATGAGTCATGTGTACATCATTTTGGGGGTTTCTTACGCGCGTCACCTGCTTGAGAAAGAACCAAAACTTGGATGAAAAAAGTCAAAAATGTGTCCTTCTTGTTATCGTGATATTTACAAAAGGATATAGGCTTCTCGAGACGAAACCCACCTCCAGAGGAATCAAAAATGTGATGACATTTATCAAAGATTATTTTTCCGTGTGACCCAGACAATTGTGAACAAGCAATAAAGAATGATTTTTCTGACAAAGACTGGAAATAAGAAATGCAATGAGCGAAAACAATATACTTGGGAGCTTTGGCTATTCCTAGAGAAAGAAAGTTGGTAAGTCTAAAATGGATTTACAAAATCAACTCATCAGGAAATGAAAAAGAGTCAAAAGCACAAAGCACAGTTGGTTGCTAGATAGGCTTCACAGCATAAAGACAGTCTATTGTATTTTTTAGTGAAACTTTTCTCCAAAATATGCCGCGTCTTGTGAGATCAAGTAGTTAAAACTGTTAGATTGTGGGTGCTTGCACAAAAGAAATGGACGATATCACCTTCTGATGTTAAATCCACATTTTCTGAATTGGTCAAACTTGATGAAGATGTTTATTGTTGAACAACCTCAAGGATTTGTTTTTGTTCAAGGGGAGAAGAAAGGTAGCGACTAAAAAACTCTGTTTACGGACTGAAGCAAGCTCCACAGAGCGCTGGTACAATAAATTGCTATACAACTTTCTTGAAATTTAATTTTCAAGAAGTAAAAGTGCAGCCCCTTTGTATGTGAATAAAGACATGGCAAGCATTATCTATGTTTGTCTCCTATGTGGATGACTTTGCCTCTTACAGGCAAATGATGTAAGATGATGCAAATTTTCAAATAAGACATATGATGCAAGCTATACGGCTATATGAAATGAGCATGAGTTTGGATTGCTAAATTACTTTCTCTTGGCATTTTGTCGAAGTTTCTCCAAGTGAAAGAAGATTTCGTATTGTCTCAAAACAAAGTACAATAATAACAGTAGTTTCAAAAATTTAAAATAATTGATTGCATGTCTATGGTACCGATACCATATATGCACCAATAGAAGTGTATAAAAGATGCGCTGGAGAAAAGAAGTTAATAAGCTCACTTTTTAGGACAGTTTGTCGAATTGGAAAGTTGTACTATAATCTTATTTTCTCACAAGGCCATCAGAATAGTATGTTTGCTGCTGCTATTATCTTTACCACGATTCCTAGCAAGGATCAAGCCAAGTGCATGGTCGCGAGCTTCTGCAAGCGTGTTTCAACAGTACGCTACTTCAAGGAACATGGATTTTGCTAATGTACCAATTTAGTGATGGTTATTCTATAGTGATGTCTATTATCACTGGACCACACTAGATGTCGGTATGAGAGCTTCTGGTTATGCACACCCTTATGGGGGATCAAACATTCTTGTTCTTGTGTTTATCTCAAAAAAATACAAAGTGTTTGTCTACTCATAAAGTTCCCCACTGCCGAAGAGAAACAGGTTTCAGCATCCAAGTCTCCCTATTCTCAAGCTCTTTGGCTTAGGAGGAATATTGCAAGACATTGGTGAAAAACAAAAAAAGGGCTGTTCTGTATTGTGATAACAATCAGCAATTGCAATGCCAAGATAATCCAATGCATCCCACTGAAGATCACAGAATATTTCCATGCAGGATCATTTTATGATAATCCGAGAGAGGACTAGAGAAACGGCGAAATTACAGTTGCATTAATTGTCAGACAGGATAACAATTTGCTGACATCTTCACCCAAGCACTTTCCTAGGAAAAAATTTGCTATCTTCGAGAACGCATTGGAGTTATCTAAGCAAAGGCATTAAATAAGGTGTGATGTGTTTGGAATTAAGGCATTCAATCGTTTATTCTCCAAAATTGTCCTCTTCTTTTCATCACAAGAGTCTTTTAGAATTCGTAGTACAATGATTGTCACGTAACATTGTTGATACATGTATTTATTTATTTGGCAAGACTTTTTTTGTTTTTCATTTTGAGTTATAAATATGATGTTAGTTGATATTGTTCTATCAATATCAAGTGGCTTACATTAGCCTATTAAGTATACATTGTGAGCATTTCTAAAGATATTATTTTAACCCTACAATGGATCGATGGGGATGGTTTCTTCAGGCCTGAGACCCTAATCAAATCTTTACAGCTTATATCCAGGTTGCAACTTGAAACAAACATTCTAAGCTTTACTTATCATATTCATTGAGGCCTTTCCGCGACATGAGACTCCTAACATGTACTTTTGTGTCTAGTGCATGTATACTGTCGTATTTAAAGTCGCCATCACCTATCTTTCTTGCTGACACCAGGCATGGCCATGATCTGCTTGGGGAAGGAGTTTGCCAATAGGCAAATGAAGATATTATCTGCTTTGTTGTTACATTACATCATTTTCAGGTTAAGAGATGACAAGAAGACTTTCAACTACAGAACAATGATTAATCTTCATATTGATGGGGGATTGCCTGTTCTTGTCTTTCACAGATTATGGAATTAAAAGGACATTACAATATATTTATGTTAAGTATCAATCCATATATAATAAGGTTCTCCTATCTATGAGTCATGGAAATTATGTTACTTTGTATGCTTGGGATGATACCATTGGTTGCACATTCACATTACATATGCTTACCTGTCCAAAACTTCCTCCCGAAATCGTATTCATAGCTCATCGATGTTTGTGAGATGTTCAACACTGAATAAACAATTTCTGCCTAGACTTTACGAGAAACTGGTAGTAGAATTTCAATCCTCTTTTCTAGCTTCATAGATAACCACAGATAGGA
The DNA here is from genome assembly GCA_027704765.1 of Solanum habrochaites. NCBI lineage: Eukaryota > Viridiplantae > Streptophyta > Magnoliopsida > Solanales > Solanaceae > Solanum > Solanum habrochaites. Next base: position 21,533,558 of record JAKWJA010002499.1, on the reverse strand, counting down.
GTTACTCAGTTGCATGAACATTAAATTTGCCCATTGTTGTTTACTGTTTAAAAGTAATAACAAGACATCTGAAAAGCTTCATTTAGAAGCAAACTAACATAAATTCTACACTACTTCAAAGGATGGGATAACAATGAAGACATGCATATGATAAACTGAGTGACTTTGCATCTAAATTTGTATCATTAGTTTGTTTCCTTTAATAAAGACTCCCTGCTCTGAAACATTAGGTCCAATAAAGTTAGCAGATTCAATAAGAGAGCAATCATAGCTCAAGGAAAAAGTCATCTTGTGGATGTGAATAACTCACATTTGACACGAAAAAATGCACATGTTGGCTCAATTTGTTGATGTATAAAATAGTTATTACATAAACAAGTTATTCTGCATTATACAACTCATTCTTATAAAATGCAGATTGAATGAATTTTGTTTCACGGAAATAAAAATGACTAGCAACTTTTTTCTATGGATACAACGCTTTATTGGGAGAGATAGAGGAAGCATCATAAAGATAAATTAGCGAGGATTTGGGCCGACAATAATAATTGTGTACTTATCTCATGATGTGAGACTAAAATTAGAAATTAACTTATGTAATAGAGTCAATCCACTTATGTCTTGAGCAGCAGTGTAGGATCAGATCCAAAAGATGCTATATTTTTCTTATGAAAGGAAGTGTTTTTCAAAGATTCTATATCTGTAAAGAAACATTATCCGTGTTAACTTAACAATAACAAGCTCCTTGGGCTCGTGCTCAGCGCAAGCATATTTCCTCTGTTATACTGTTGGTTTTATCAATGACGCTGCTGCAAAACAAGGCTCTCATTGATTTTATTAAGCATAAAGGGCTTTAAAGTGAAAAATTGATAATCTGAATAACAAAAATTCAAAAAGGATAAATAATTTCATCAACAAAATAACCTAATAAAATTTAAAAATTCAAACATGGCTATAAAGTAGATATACTTGTTAGTCTACACGACCATAATTGTTTTACGTTTGTCAGACTTTACTTAAGTGAATCAAATTGCCTAACGTATTTCAAGAAGATGTAAAGGCCGTAAAGTATGGACACGATTTTTATGTGGAAACACCCGGCTCAAAAGGTGTAAAGATCACGCCATGTTCCTCAACAGAATTTACCCCAACTTCACTAAATAACTACGAGCCTCAACCAACAAACGATATTAAAAAAGTTTATCTTAACCTAAAGATTAACAACTTAATCTCAAATTTCTACCAACACAACCTCCAAAGTACTGTAGTTCCCCCGTGTCTTACATGACAGTGGATCGACACCACTAAACTTGAAGAAGAAGGAACCTTGACATCTCAGTATATATGATAGACCATCCAACTGAGAGAAGTACTAGAAAACTATAAAATAACCAAAAGATAATAAGAAAAAACATTCCGTAGGGAATCATGTGTTAACTTCGTAATTAATGCTATGGATCAGCAACACACATAGTCGGAAAATTAACTCTCAATGAATAGTTTTCCGTCGCCTATGACAGTAGCTGGGAAAGTATATGGATATAATAGCGGACTACCACGGTACGCTCAGTTGTTCACTCTTTTCGCTTTGTGCTTTAACATGGTTGAAAGTCTTCTACTCGCTTACAGTGAGGACTGCTTTCTATTTGTATGCCATAGGAAGATTTAAATTGTATAACTTAGAGTTCTTCTTGCAAAGAAGATAAGGGAAAGAACCGAGCTGTTGTATAAAAGTAAAAGGTCTTCAGAGCAAAGATAGGAAATCCCACACACAAAAAATTGTTTCTACGTGAGTAAACTTGCCAACGTGATTTCATGCAATTTCATCATTTATCAAACATGATGCTTATCCCCAACAATTACGATATAACAATTTTGCAGACAACATGGGCTAGAATCGTTGAAATAGCAGCAGGGCTACCTAAACATCAAAAAAATGCAGGCCTCTTAAATATTTATAAACACGGAATCGTACACTGGGATGGGGGAGCCGCGAGAGTATGGGATTATGTACTATGGACACCCAAACAGGAGGATATCAACAGCCAGATTGAAAATCCCATGTACCTAATAAAACGACAAACGTGGACATCCAAATACTGGAGTACTTGACATTGTTAATGAACATCACAACAAAGTATCTGAGACGATCCCCGACCTATTAATTTCCAATTATGTATTTGCTCTAAAGAAACTCAAATGGCATATACAGTAGACAAATTATACAACCAAACTCTTTAACATTAAACTAAGTCACAATAAAGAAACACTTTAATATTGATTGTACCAGTTCCCATAATAGTGCATAAGTTATGGTAGTTTTTAGTTTTGATGACCCATGGTCACCTAATTGATTAATTCGACACATCTCTTGGCAATATGCTTACAAAATTCTCCTCTGTGTATCAATAGGCAATTGGTTCCTGTTTTTAAAATCATTTTCATACTCTCGGAACACAAATTGGATTCTTCCCTTTACATTTCTTTCAAAAAACTAGCCTCTTATGGTGAGGAATTATGGATTAGGAAAAATATTCAAATTGGGTAGAAAAGCCCCGCAAACAAGAATATTAGAAGGCCGAGAACAACGATGATTACTAATACATGGCAAACTAGAGTCTGATTATCCTAATTTTGATTGTTGTCAATATGAAGGCTTTTGACACAATATATCTTTCTCAGAATCATCTTTAATATGCAACAAAATTTCAAAGCACAACCCTCTGATATTTTCCTCTGCAGTGCTCCAAAAACAGGTATCACTTGTCTTAAAGCCTTAACCTTTTCCATTATGACTAGACATAAAGATTTTGCAAACAGACCTTTACTCAATAGTTTACCCCATGGATGCATACCTTTCATGGAATTTTCTTTTCTCTCCAATCCTGAATTTGTAGATGAGAAGTTGCCATTATTATCCACTCATCTACCTTACACCCTCTTACCAAAATCTATATTAGAATCAAATAATTACAAGATCATTTGCATGTGTACATAATAAAAAAATACATTTGTTTCTCAGTCGCATTTAACACAAAAGATCAAAGCTAAATAAAGTACTAAAGCATCGGTAGTTACACTCAATAAAGCATTTTAGTGGTTTTGCCAAGGAAAATCCACATATGGACCTTACTAGGATCACGTATTGGAATACTGGAAAGCAAGTGTTGAGAGTCCCAAGAGAGTTTTCTTCTTCAAGTACGAAGATATGAAGGAGGACATGTTGGGTTGTGTAAAGAAGTTGGTTGATTTCATGGACAAACACTTCTCTAAAGAGGAACAGAGTGAGGTGTACCTCAAAATATTGTGTCATTCAGTAATTCAGGAAGGGTGTTTGAGCCAATTTTTAAGGTGACTGAATAAGAGTGAGGAAATTGCGAGGACATCTACTGCAGGAATAAAGGAAGAGTTATATTTTTTCGTAAAAAGAAGGAAATAGAAAGAAAGGAAATTGACGATTGAAAGAATTATTTGAAAAAGGATATGGAAAAATTCATTGATCTCATAACGCTGGAGATATTTAGGGGTTGACATTCGCTTCTTTAGTAAAGTAATTAAGAGATTAATGTACACCAAATAATAAGGAAGAAACATAATTTCAATTTCTTTTTTCTTTTGTCATCATGTTTTTTCTATTTTTTAAAATAAATAAATAAATTATCAAGTAACTTATCGTTATTCTAAGAAGAAAAGCAGGTAATCACCCCATTACAAAATGAAACTTTTGGCGTTTACCTTAACCTTAGTCTTTGTTGACATGGTCCCTGATGAATTGTCATTTTCCTCCGATGATGTATACAATATAAGACAAATGAAGAATCTCACTAGGAAAGTTGTGGTATACTCATCCCAATATGTGATGAAATCCTTCGGTAACTCAGTCAACTATGTAGTAGCTTCACCTATTAAAGAGAATTGAAATAACCTTAGACGGATTGAATCTTGTGACATTTTCGTAAATGAGACGAACCACAAACAACCACAAAGTTCCTAATATGCTCATGGGGATTCTCATGAGGCAGCCCCCGGAGTAATCTAATAAGTTGTAGGAGCTGAAGCATTGTGCTAGTGGTGTGGAAGACAACATTTCCTTTAGCCGGAGGTAGATGAATTGCACAAACGCAACCCAATTGAATTGGGTCATTTACATCGTTCACATTTCCAAGGCCGTCTTGGTGGCCCACTTGGATAGCGTTACTCCCGTTTACACTAATCTCTACTTCTGCTTAAAACAAAAATAAATATAGTCAATTCAACTATCAAAGAAATCACTAATTAACTTCAATAAAAGAATTTCAAACAGCACCATTCCCCGGCAACGACACCATTTCGATAAGAGTTTCAAAAACATCTCATCCAATTCTATGTGTAAATAGGTGTGGCAGGGGGACAAGGATAACCCGCCCCGGACCGCATCCACCCCGGTCCACGTCCCGCCCCGGCCCGCCTTCACTAGTGTAGCGGGATTTAGGGGGTGGGGGATGAGGGGACCAGTCAGGGGCCGCTTCACCCCTAGGTCCCGGTCGACCCGGCCCGGTTGAACTGGACAATTCATGGAATCCCCCCAATTTTTTTAAATAAAATTTGAAAATACTACCGTTACTAGCCATTGGGGAAACGACTAGTGGGCCCCCTAAACGACCTTGTGTTTACCCCTCAGGGCCCAAACACCCCCGTACACCCCCCGACGGGGAAAACTGAAGCTAAAACCCGCAAGTGTTAAGAAGGGACACGGGAACGCAAGGGGAAGAGGGAGAAAGAGGCCGGCAGCCCTGGAACGGAGGTCGGACAAAAGAAGCGAGGCGTGCATGTGTCGCGCGGTCGAAGGGTTCGGATATCCTCTCAACTCTCAATTCTCAAGGGGTCATCGTAATTTCACTATTCCATTTGTGTAATTCTCATATTATGTTAATCCATTAAATTCCATATATTTCAATTTTCAATTCTAATGTTCATAATCAATATATAGAAATTAAAATCATATTTTTATCAAGAATTGATTGGGAGACTTGGAGTTCAAATTACAAGTACAAAACAAATCACAAGCTTCAAGAATCGGTTTTTTTAACGTATGCGATTTAACGCAGACTTTTGTACATTCGTTTACATAATATTTATTTTTTATTTTCTTCTTATTTTGGGGAGTTATTTATTATATTATATTACACTTATATAGAATAAGTATGAGTTCTATCAAAAAATAGCCCTGGTTAAAGGAAAAAGATTTATAAGTCACAAGATAACAAACAAAGTGGACATTTTAAAATATTAATTGTGTGTAAAAAAATGGTATAGAAAAAAAGATTAGTAAAAGTGGTAGTACTTCATCTAAATCAACGTGCAGAGTTAGATTTAATACAAACAATTCTACTTATGTTGATGATACTCCTTATGATATTTATCCAAATGTTCAACTCGATCACGAAAGTTTAAAGGACGTTATGGTGATATTAATCCTAATGTTGATAAAAATTCAGGTGAAGAAGTAGAAGTTGAAGTGGAAGGAGAGAATTTAGATGATACACCTACTAGTCCGGTGACAGAAGATCCAAATGACTCTATAAATCCAACGGAGCAAAATTGTGAATGTCCACCACTTATACCTCCCACAAGGGAGAAGGTGAAGTATCAACGCCCTAAAACTTCTATTGTGTGGCAATTTATGACTTTGAATAAAGAAAATAATGTTTCAATTTTTAACAAGTGTAAGCAAGCTTTTAAACATAAACAAGGGGGGTCAAGGTGGGACGGGGGGGAGGGGGAGGAGTGACAATGAGACATTTGTATTGGTGTGCCTATTCAAATAGAGAAGCTAAAAGCATTAGCCCAAATAGAAAAAAAAGAAATTTGCAATTGAGGGAATTTGATATGACCTGGTAACTGCATCGATAGGGGCTTCTAACATGGCGTCAGGAACATTAGATCCTTCTAACCCGGTGGGCCAATAACTCAACGAAAATATACTCAGGACTCTAGATCGCGAAAATTTAGCTTAAAATGGTGGTGGTTTGTGGCTGCATTTAGTTTTCCTTTCAAATTTCTGGTTTTATGAAAATATATGTAACACAGAACAAACTTATAAGCCGAGGTGGATAGAGGTGTGTAGATATGTAACATGGGTTATAGTAAAGTAATTGTCGGTCGATCTGATAATGCATCTAATAAGACAAAAAAAACAATGCTAAAATTTTAAAAAAGTTAGATATGGTCCAATTGACGATAATGTTTTTCATGTTAGATGTGTTGCACATATATTAAATCTAGTTGTTTACAAGAGGGTATTTCATTATTTGAATGTGTTGGCAATGAAAAGTGGACTATGTTGTTGCCTGAATTTTTGCTTACTAACAGTGCTGCTAGAATAGGGAATTTAATGCAGCGTTGTTACTATGTGAATTGACACTAGAAAATTCTAAAACAGATTAAAAACAAGATGGAATTCCTTTTACGGAATGCTTTCAGTTGCTTACAAATACAGGAACACCATACAAACGGTGTTTAATGCTCATAATGCTGACCATAGATAGGATGTGTGTATGAAGAGTGAGAAAGAAACTAAAGAGAACGATTGACAACTTTTAAGACTTTTTTATGGATGCAACAAATAGTTTTTCTGGAATTTATTATCCTTACTATGGTGCATCAGTATTAAGAAAGATTTGTGCTTCTGTACATTCCAATTTTCTTAAACTAATAAATAAATAAATAAATTTAAAGTTGCAATTGAAGGTATAATTGAAAAAAAAATATGTATTTTTCCTATTCCTCAAATTTATTTAACTGCTACTTGACTTCATCCTGATTATAAATTATGAGGTGTGCAGGGCCTTGTTGACACTTTTTATGAAAATTAAGAAATTTTACCTGAAGAGATTTCAAATTGTGAAACGTGTAAGGCTAGAATAAAAGTAGAAGCAAAAATTTTGTATAAAAAATATAGAAATATTAAAAATATTGACGGAGAAGTTGGTCAAACTTCTAATCAAGAAATTGATTTTGAAGTTCGAATTTCAACTTATATGCGAGGTTTTCTTGGTCTTAAGTACTACTACCGTGATGATTTTGAAGAATATCTTAATCAATCTGTTAGAAGGGAATTGGAAATTAAAGAGAGTAAATTATGACGACAATAGTGTGAAGATTTGATGTAGGATAGGTGGAGTAAGCGAAAGCAGTGCATTATCCAACCTTGAGCACAAATGGTTCGTGATGTTCTAGATATTAAAGGCTTCATCAGTTGCATCGGGAGGAGCTTGCAGTGCAGCAAGGTTTCTCAAATTGGCGAATCATAGACATTCATTGGCGGAAGACAGTTTGAAAAGCAACAGTTTATTTAGGAAGGGGGGGACTCGTCAATCCGATAGAGGAATAATTAAAAAACTGCCAAAGTTAACTTAAAAAACAAGCAAGTTGGATCAAAACGCAATTGAATGCCAGTTAAGAGAATTAGAGTCACAAGAGTTTCGAGCAAGTTGCCAACCACCGGGGATTTCACCGTCGATATGAGCGACAATTAGAAATGAAAAATTTAAAGAGAAAAAACAAATATTTTTAAGGATTACATACCGAAACTAATTAAACAAGAAACCCTTCCTAGAAGGTGACTGCGTTAAAATAGTTTTAATTATCTAATAATGAACAAATATTAGTTTTACGGATGGAGGAAACTATTGAAAACAGAAACCTTCTAGAAGGCGGCTTGGAGATTCGTTACTCAACTAATATTTGTTAATTGTAAAAATTCTAAGTTCTAATTTAATAAAATTTGAGGTTTTAACGTTTATGAAAGTTTCTTTGTATACAATTATTGTGTTTTCATTTTAATTTTATATATACAAATAAATATATTTAACTTAAGTTACTAAACTAACTTTAAAATACTATAATTTGAAAAAACTTTTGAACTTGACATTTGGGAAAATTTCCAAATTTACATACTTTAAAAATATTTAAAATACAAATTTGAACTTTAATACTTTCAAGTTGAAACTTGAAATTTGAAAATTGAAGCTTGAAATTTGTAATTTCAATCTTGATATTTGAAAATTTAACTTTAAATGTAAAAGTTAAAAGTTAAATTTAAAATTTATTAGCTAAAAACATATAATTTCATTACAAATAAATAAGTATTTAAAAAAATTAAAAAAATCCCCCATCACGTCCCCCCAAATCCCATCCCACCCCGTGTATATAGTGGGACATGATGGGACCTATCTTTGTCCACCCAATCCCGGTCTCCCCAATACCGGTCCCGCTCGAAATCCCCCTTCCCCGTCCCCCTTCCCGTCCCGTCCCCCTTCGTCGCGTCCCCCAGTCCCCGTCCCCGTGCCCTTGCCCGCCTTCGTGTTCCCTCCCCCCATCGTTCCCCTTCGTTATCCCACTCCCACAGACTGTCTTTTAGTAAAAAACTGTTTCAACGAAGAGTTTAGGTGTAAATAGTTTTCACTCAAACAACTATTTCAGATATTTCATTCAAACAACAACAATATTAACAAGATAAAAAGCTCGCGACCTTAACACATCCACTCTCTCGAACTACATGGGTAGGATTAGGTTTAAGATTCACTCTCTCGACCTTAAACCATATTAACCCAATACCCATAAATTATTATTCAAAAGATTTGGTCCCAAAAAATCTTTCTCCAACAAGCTAAAATTAGAATTTCATTTGCACCTAAAATTCATAAATTAAAACTCAGCTAATGATTAGACCAAGATTAAAACAACAATTTCATCATCAAACAAAAATACCCATACGAGAATTTGAAAAATAAACATCACCCCAATAATTGGAGTTTTAGCTACACATCATAAACATTATAGAAAAGGTTACCTAATGCATTATCCATGATGTGGGTAAGAGTCTCCAATCCTTTACAATGATTCCAATTATTAAATTCAAAGAACCACTTTTAAAATCCTCCAAAATTAAACAATATGAACACAAAAATCAAGAGAAAACTCTAAGTCTACAATGAGAATGGTAATATCTGGGAGACAACTCCTCAAAACTACATTTAAAATCCTATTTATAGTTTCCCAAAATTAAAATTTAAAGTCCACTTAGTAGATTAAGTTGCGCAACGCAAAACCGATCGGTGATCCATCGAGTGTTCTCTTCCATCGCAATTTTGCATTGGCTTTCAGCATCTCAGATCCTATAACTTTGGGTGATACAATTTGTTATCACAGAACTTATCGACGATCTTCTGACTGACCATTTCTGCTACAAACTTGGTTCTTACCTCGAGCTGGTATTGTAGAACTTTGGGTGGGATGAATAAGGAACTCGGCGGTGAACCGAGTGGTCATTGCGATCTCCAGGGTTGCGTTTTCTTCACTTCTTCAGTTTCTTTTTGGCTGGTTATGTCCTTGCCTTGCTTTTTAATTTTCATAGTTTTAAATAAACACTTTAACATCACTTTAGAGAACAAAATAGGAATTTGAAGACATTAATACTACTACAACAAAGTCCTACATGATTCCGAATCTCGCACTCATCATACTACAATAGATAAATCACATTAAATATATATGGTGTTAGAAACACTAGGTCTAAACAAGATATGGAAAATCAGGAAACTGCCTGAATTCTAGGGACCTATAGGATACAATGAATCAACTAATAAAATCCCACATAACCGAAGACGAAATTTATGAATAAATCCTTTAGATTTCGGGGCTGAAATTTAAAAATACATTGTTTCTTGTTCTTGGGAGGTTTGGTCGAATATTTCTCTTCTTTTTGCTCAAAGTGTGGATGATTTTTGACAAATCTAACTAAGTTATTAGGCTTATATTAGGATAAAACGACATAGTTTAGGCATTAAACAACACAGTTTAACAACCCTAACACCTTAGAAAAGTACCTACATGACCCTAACTTAAAATTTCATATAGGTCATCCATGGAGGGACATACGAACAGTCGTTTAGACCTCAAACCGTCGAGTGCAGTCGTGGTTCCTGGTATGCCTTACATGTCTTCACTAAAACGAGCATAACTTTTTTACTCTTCTCTGGGATTTTTTCAAACATGGGGGAGTACGAAAGAGGATTAATTTATATTTGGTTTAATACGTGATGGGCCACCTAAGTTATTTTCTGCTTAAAGAATGACAATTTAATGCTGACTCAACAACCAATCCCCTCCAATTTGTTGATGAAGCTCACCTACAGTCATTCCTATGGTCCGTAGGTATATCCATGGACTATAGTAGTCAAACCTGGGTGTGATCAGACAACATCAATATTTTGGCCTTAACGACGGAACCTCACCTACAATCTGTGATTCTATCGACGGTTCGTAGGTGGTTATGTCAATACTGGCACCTATTTTTCAAAAAACTATGAATTTCTTCATTTTGAGTTTTAGGTGTTACAATGTGACTCTTCACCTCCTCTTAGAAGGCATATATTTGGATTCATTTTCACGATATCATCTTATACCCCAAACAAGGTATAAGTTGGGCCCTTGCAACGTGCAACGGGAGTTGTATCATTGTTAGGATCATAAGTGGTTGCCAGTCATACAAACTCCTTACAAGTATATTAATAGTGAAAATGTATTTTTGTATGTCACTTATTATGTTGATGTTAGAGATGAGAATGTATTTTGTAAAGCTTTAAATTATTTAAATATTTTATTTTCTTTATATACATGTTGAGTACAATATTATCTATTACCATTCTTTCTTTCAGTTATTTGTTGTTCAACTATATTACATACTGGTATATTCAATGTACTGATTTCATTCAATGCAGATATTGGTTCTTAGGATCCTCAACAAGAGTCCATTGAGATCACTTCTTCTGCTCGCCAACTTTTGAGTAAGAACTTATGCTTTATACTCAATATATTAAATGAAGTTTTGAGATTTAGTAAACTGTTATTAAACATTTCTTTCAATTTAATGGTTATGTATGGTTGAGTTAGTTTTATACTTGTTCTCATCAAGGATGAGGGGTCGTTTGGGGTTAGATATTTTCGAGTTTCGGCCATGTCAAGGGTGTTCTCTCGGGTCGTGACAAATTTGGTATCAAAGTAATGAGTTTAAGTGTCCTATGGTGTCTATGGAGCCATTTCAAAAGGATCTTGTTTATTGTAGTGAGGGCCCCACTATTATAAATAAAGGACTATAGACATCTAAAAACGTTTTCCTATTTGATACTCTAAATCGTACAGTACAACTATGTCACAAGGAATTAAATCCTAAAACAAAAGATGATAGTAATCCATTTAATAGAAGCTCACATACCTTATTAAACTTTGATTATTAAACAATTTTGTTGTTCCAATGCTATTCATTGTTTCTGACCTTACATCGAAAACATGACAATAGAAGGGCAAAGGTAGTACATTGAATCAATCAGAAGCAACTAACTACAATAGTCAATGATTTATTGTTTATTATTGTCCTAAAATTTTATATGTTAAGTTCTTCATTAATATGTTTTATGAATTTGTATTCATATAGATGAAAAAAAAAAAACCTCCTATTCATCTTGCTTGATTTGTTTTTCCTCTCCAAGTCCTTAAAAAAATCAACAACAAAAAGATATTTTGAATAGTAAATTCTTTTTTATTAGTTTGTCATAGTTGAATGTATTTTTCCATTTCAACTTTTTTGTCTATTTTGACTTGATGCTGAGTTGAACCAAATTAATATGATTTTTGACTCTTGTTATCTTATATTGACGATGTAAAAATGTAACAAATTATACTTTGATCTTGTGGCTTTAAACATTTGACATGGAAAATCAAAACTATATCGTTGTCCTAAAACGAAAAAAGACATAACCCCTCTGTCCAACAACAATTATCAAGTATTGACTTTGCGCACTTATTAAAAAAATATAAATAGAAGGGTAATTTTACTATATTAGCCTTCAAATATATTTAATATATTGTCTTGAAAATGTAATATAGAAATTATTATAACTAATAAGAAGAATAAACTAGGAGAACTACATTCAAATAATCCATTGTTTTCATAAAGTGAACAGGTATTGTTGGATATCCCAAACTATTATAGTGGAAAACTATAGTTGGACAAATGAAGTGTTTTTTTAAAATAAACTAAATAGAAATATAAGAAATCAAATTGAAAAAGAACAAAATAATAACCTCAACATTTTAGGTGTAAAGCCACATAAAATCAAGACAACGCTTGTAACGTGTTGCCTAAACTGTTCAAGGCTAAAAATTTAGTTTTTAGCTTTTTACTACGATAATATTTGCAACACTAATAAAATGTTCTCTTTAGTAGTATAGGCTAAACTTTATAATCATTGTCACATCATGATATAATTGGCCACACCTATTCATATAAACGACTACACTTTCAAAGTGAGCTATTTTTATAGTCATAAAAACAACACTTACCAAGTGGGGCCTTATAGTTTTCACTACATCATTTTGTTACCTCCAACATTAACTATCCCTCAAATTTTCCTTTGTCCTCAAAGAAAATTCATAAAGAATAAAAAAAAAACCTCTCCAAGTCTCTATAAGAGATTCTAGTTGCCCTAGATCTGAAATTTTTGAAGGCTTTGTAAGAACGGATTTTCTCCCAAATTAATAGGTATTTATTGAATCAACAAGTAATTATTTTTAACTAAACAATTAAAGAATGATTTAAAAATACTTCTATGATTTTCACTATCTTTTGAGATACAAAAGTTTTCAAACAAAAGCTCTTTTACCTCAATTGTCATGAATTTCTCTTTGTTTGTTGGCCTCAAACGAAAGTCCCTTACAATTTTTTTTTGTTCACCATGGACAAAGCAATGAAGTTGATACCGTAAAGTTTCATCACATCTAAAGGGTGTTGTTGGAATAGAGTTTATCAGGTAGATCTACCTTTAAAAGTCTTACTTTGTTGTATCTAGGTTTATTTCATGGTGTAGATTTTGATTTTCTTGTGTTATTGATTTTTGAGATTCTAGCATGTAGTAGTATTACACCCATCCGGTGATTCTTTTTTTGTGGGCAATAACCATTAATAAAGCATGAGAATTTCATTTTTTCCTTTAATTGATAAGCAAATTATGATTGAAATCATCCATGTGAATGTAGGTTTTCATGTAATGCTTATTTGTAGAATGTTGTTTATGCTTGGCTTTTACTAGATCATGAATCTCAAGCTTCTCAAATTGACTACAACGGTTTTAGCTTGTAGTAGTATACTGTCGTGGCACTTGTTGATTAATTTAATCAAACTTGAATAAATAAGTTTGTGAAGAAAACGTCAAATTTTCCCAATTGATGATCAAAGAAACATATAGAAATTTAAGTTATCCAAAGTGTCCCTACTATGTATATTTACAAGCCTGAAAGTTGAGCAAGTAGACAAATCTTCAAAGAAAATGTGTGCCTCAATTTTATTCTCTCTGAAGTCAATGTGATCAAGAACTTTTGAATATGAAATAAGTGAAATCAAATAGTTTTCAAAGTTTCCTAGGTAATATAGGGTCCCTGGGTAGAGGTATGAAGCCCCTTTTGTATATGAATGTATGAACGAAATAAAAAAATGATCTTTATAGAGTCGTGGTTAAAGTGTCTTTGTTGTATGGGGTGGACTTATAGCCAGTTAAGAACTCCATTGTTAAGAAGTTTTATGATGTAGTAATGTGGATGTTGAGATGGGTGTGTGGGTATACAAAGAGTGATAAAATTATCTATAGAATATTTTGAATATTTAGGATAAGGAAAGAGTAACCTCCATGGGGGACATGATGAGGAAAATAAGGTTGAGATAATTTGTACATGTGAAAATAAGATACACAAATTCCCTAGTAAGGAGATTCAAATGTCCAAGTTAGGAGGTTTAAGAGGTTCAATATATTAGATATGTAAAGGAAGATCAAAAATGAATTTGGGTGAGGTATTACAAGTCTGGGAAGTATTCATTACATGAAGGATTTCTCTTTTGCATGAAGAGCATATAGTATTTAAAGAGATTATGAAAACCAAAAGAACCAATAAAAAGGATTGTGATGTTTTAGTTACATAATATAGAAAAGGATTATCATTATGTTTTAGGATTTTTAATCATAGTATGAATGTATGATGTCCATGTTATTAACGGAATTTATGTATATTGTTAATTTAGTCAACTCTAGTAGTGTATATACAATAAGATTAGTACTATTGTGGTAGACAATATTTTTTTGTGACTACTCTAGTAGGTGAGTTTTATGGGTTGTATCTTTTTCTATCTATTAGATATTTATTGAATATAATTTGGTAAGATTATATGTGTATGAGTTGAATTTAATATTGTAATAACTTATTCAAATTAGGAAGTTGTTCTTTAATTAGTTCAAAAAAGGAATTTTTTCTTTCTTCTTTATCTTTGATAGGTATTTTCTTCTTCATTAATTACTTAAAAATATCTAGAATGTCTGAGGGATTTGAATTTTGAAATTCGGGTTCATATTAACATTCAAACCTGATTTAGAAGAAGATGATCATTTCAAAAATAGCCTGATTCGTGAAAATTATGAAGTGGTTATATTAAATTCCTCTTCTTATCAGTAAAATTTTAAGGAGATTTTGTGGATTATATAGGGGACTTCCAACTAGATTTTGTCAAATAATTGAGAAAAAATCTGAGAATCTTGAAGAACAATGCTTAAATTCCAGAAATTTTAGAAATAACCAAATTTGTGTTGTGATTACTTTGTTATCTAGGTTTAACATTTTGTCTTTTAATTCGTGTTTTTTTTATTCTTCTCTTGCATTTTATAATTAGGTTATAATTAATGTATTTCATTCTAGCGTTATCTAGCTAGTTTTACGTTTATATTTCATTTCATTGCAATTTGTTTCATGGTTTCTCTTTGAGTGGTGTGATGTGTGTTGAATCTTATCCCATTGTTGATTACGTTTTTCCTTGTTAGTGACATTAAAGTCAATCTGACCAATACTCGTAAGCTTGTATTGATCTATTTGAGATTGTAGAACTATGAAGAGACGAAGGATACCCTTTAGTGATGAAATCATTTGAGTCTGGGTCTATAGCATGTGACTTTGAGTCTATACTCCAATGCAAATAAAAATGAGTGCAATAATTTTAGTGCTACAAGTGAGATAGTCACTTGTGCGGTTTATATTTTAACTAATAATTTTTTGGTGTTAATGATGTCATAAACTGTTTCACTTCTTATAGATATTATTGTGAAGAATTCTATAATAATTATAGTAGTGCTTTTACAAGAAAGAGAAAACATGAACCTAATGAAAATTTGACTAAAGTTGAAGTTATTGCTGAGGGATACAAAATTGGTTGAACTTTTTGTTGAACCTTAGGTTTAGATAAATTGTGTTATATCAACTTCGTGGACCTATCTTTGGTTCAGTTATTGGAGATACCTTGAAATATAAATTGAGAACATTGTAAAACAGAAGAATCTCAAATAGAGAAAGAATGAGAAAATCATACATTTCGGGAGGACCAATTTGGGTGGATAGAAGGTCATAACCAATAAAAAAAACTTAATTCCTATTAATGTGCACTATATATGTGAAGCTTGTGGTTTGTCTTGAACTCATATGGTTTTAAATTTTGATACATTTGATAGGAAACCCAATTCTCTTCTTCAAAGATTTTGAGAAGCCTTCCTAGTATTAAATGAAGGCTTCTCCAACACAATGAAGCATAAAGAAAGGTTGTCTCGGAAACGAAACCAAATTGAAAACCCTATGAGTGAAAGAAAAACCACCATATTCACATATATAGTTAACATTTGTAAAATTTGGGTTTTGGATTGGTTGGGGACATCTAAACACTAAAATTTATCCTCGGGATATTTATGGTGTCCACCTTATCGAGGTGTATTAGACTCTTCTATTTTATGGTGATCTCATTTTGGTAAAAAGTTAATCCAACATTTCAACTAGAGTCTTTAAAACTTTAGGGATTCAAAGCTAAAAGTTGAAGTGAAGAGTTATTCCAATGAGTCAAATTGTCACGCCTCAAATCCCATTAAGACGGACAGGCACCCGATGCCCTAAAGTCCCAAAGAGAACCAACTTGTAACCTGTGCTTACTATGCATATAACTATAACAATCGTGAAAATTTCACATAGGATGTAGCAATACAAACCAACATAAGTAGACCCAAAAGATATATACAAGACATGGCCGTTGAGGCCACAACTCCTTACGACACAATGAACCATATACATACATACATTTACAAAGCCTCTAAAAGATAGAAAACCTTAGAGTAGGTTGGGACAGACCTTGCCTTACCCTTGACTATGATACAATACCAAAATGAATTAACCGAGGACTCAGTAAGGCTCTGAATCAACTTAGAGCTCACCAAAGGTAGTTGAGTGTTGTGTGCTCATACTGAGGAGTTCTACTAATTGGAGTACCTATGCGTGCAACATGAAATGCAGCGTCCCCGGCGAGGGACGTGAGTACGAAAAAGTGTATGGAGTATGTACGACAATAACATATGCAATATGATGGTTCAAATTTGAAATCAAATACAACATATGAGTGCGTAGATTACAAGCGAAGACCACCTTTGCTTACTCTTGTGAGATCATGTAACTTACATTCTTTTCTTTACTATTCTATACGTTGTAATCTTTGTAGGGCATGTGATACAAGTGACAAGCTGATTAGTGGTAGAAGAGAATGACCCATGCTAGGCATTTTAACCCCTGGGATACAGTCCTTATAATTACACAAATTGGGATCGGCCCATGTTAGGCTTTCGCCTCTGAGCTGCCCCCCTTCTATACCAATAGGGATAGTCCCATTCTAGGCTTTTTCCCCTGAACAGCCACCCTTATGTACCAGTTGGGATCGACCCATGCTAGGAAGTTTCCCTGGGCTGCCACCCATAATTATATAGATTTCTTCACTTAGATTCTTTAATCTATAAAATTGTTGTCTATTAGTTCATAACTCTTTTGGGATTGTTCTTTGTATATCATAACTCTTTGGAGATGTTGTTTTGGTGGTCATAATCATTTTGGTGATTTGGAAATATGGACCAGTAGTAAATACATGAAAATAACACTTCAAGGCAGTAACAATGACATAAAGAGTTATGTAACATCAACACATTACTTTAAGTTCTTAATGACACAATCGACTTCAAATAAAAAAGAGGAGGATTCATCAGTCTTGATTTTGCAAATACCATTTCTATACAGCAAATGGGGGGGGGGGGGTAGATAATTACACAAGTATAGAATAGTGAACATATAATGAAGTAGATGTATGCACTACGGATATGAGGAAATATTGTTAGCTATTTGGAGATAGTATGTTGTCACTATGTTTCCTTTACTAGGAATATAGCTTAAGAGATTCACTTCATTGATATTAATCGCACGTATTAGATTTCATGCAAAGGAATATGGAATCGAATAGCCTTACATACCTTATCCTCTGACCGGTATAACTATCACGATTTATCCTCCCTTTTCGGTTTTAGATCTACAAGTTAAGTCCCGGTAAACTAAAATTAGAAGCTATAACACCCTGAGCTGAGAACAGTAGCTAACTTTGACAGGTAATGAGTCCATACAACCCTTAAAATCATGCTATCACCATACCCTCATTCTCTGACAAATACTTAAATTACATATCCTTTCCCCAAGATTAACCATGCTGCACAAACAATAATACACATAAAACATCACAAAATATTCCTTATCACACAACAAATTATTGAACTCATCACACCCATGAGTTCTTCATGACAGCACACCCATAATTCCTCACTCAAACTCATACATAAGGAAGACAAAAATGGGCGTACCTACCTCAATTTCTTACCCTTTCCTCTTTATAACGTGAAATTCTTTTTAGGAACTTTCAAAAACTTCCTTCACACTTAAAACAAAGAAGAAGAAAAGGTATCTTAATAATTAAGGAAGTGAGCACTAGCTTTTGGAAATTTTCTGCTTTTGTACTTTTACTTAGCATGTACATGTTTTCCTAATCATCCATGGGAGAATTAAGTTAAATCCAACTGTTTCACTTACCTTGGTTTGTGGATATGAGAGTTTTGATTTGTAGATATGAGAGTTTCTTCAAGATTCCTAGAAGAACTTAAGGCTGCTATTTTAATCTTGTTGAGAATAGAGAGACAGATAGAGCTGGAGTTAATTCTCAATATTATGCGTTAAAATGGGTGAAAATATCTGCTCATATTTAATTTATATGGAGCTTTATTGACAACAACAATATCCTCTAGAAGCTCCCTTTTTTTGGGTCCATTTTCAGCCACTAATTGGTCATGTAAGTGATGAAATTGCTTATGTACATCAAACAACCTTAAAGGTCAAATTAGGTGATGCACCTACACTCTTTCTCTTAGGCTTTAACTATATTGGGCCTTGGCAGATTTTGCTGCTAGGCTTTCTTTCATTTTTATTTTCTTTTAATACATTTGGGCCTCAACTAAGCCCATTAATATAAGCCTACATATGATCCATCCACATTGGTCCTTTTAACTATATCCAAGTAGCTCAAGTAGGTAATGCAACAGGTAGCTTAATTAAGCCAAGCAAGCAACTCAATTATTTTATTCTATTGTTTGAATATTAATCCATTTTTCTTCAACATAACACTTAATTTTCAATTTTAAGCTCAATTACCATCTTACTATATCTATTTCAAATACTTTCCATCGAAGTTAACTGACAATACACATGCTGAAATGTGCAAGGCGTTACATCACCTTCCGAGCTAGTTTAAACAAACACTAATCATATAAGAAACATGATCTCTCACGTATACTATAAGTCTATGTCAAGTATCACACGAATATAACTAGCATTTACATAATGCATGCTGTTACATAAATGGAATTCTGGGAGCCTATTGCACTCCAATGAAATGAATAAGAGAGAATATAAAGAGAGAAATAATAGAGAGAATAGTGGAAACTGAAGATATTAAAAAGAAGAGGATATTTTAAATAAGTTAGGGAGTGGCTACAAGAAAGGATAAAATATAGTTGAAAAATGAGGATGAATTTTCATAAGAAGAAATGAATACAAGTGAGGAAATTAAGAGGAAACAAGATCATATAAGAGAAAATCTAGAGAGTATGACTAAGAAGTTTTCTTATTCTAAGACTAACCTTTTAAATGATTGTTTTTCAAAGGAGGAACCCTCTTGCAAAAGAGCATCCCACTTCTTGGACTGAGAACTTTAATCCTTTCAAGAAAGAAACTAAGGGAAGGAAGGGGGAATCCGTTCGCACAATGATCCAGAGATAAGAAATTAGGATCTGGTTGGAAATCCACATCCATAATTTTATAAAAGTAGCTTGAATGTTTTGTCAATTAAATACATTGCTGGTATGCTATTAACGGACTAACTATCCACTGATTTCATTCATTGGACACTGCCTGAAACTTCATTAATCATCTACCACGAAGGAAAGACACTACCTGTTTCATTCCCACATCTTTGATCTCCAAGTATTCTCTCCTAGTTTAGTCTACAGGTAATATATATTCCTCATTCCATTTAAGCTTCTAACTACAACCTTAAAGTCCTCCTCTAGAACAAGCAATCCAAGGCAAAAGAGGTACTATAATCAGATGAATGAGATATATACATATTGATCAGAAAATTACAAGTCAAACTCATACTTGTTGATATCAGTCTCATGAAACATTTATTTCTACTCCTCTCTATTTAAGTTGGGTACTTTCAACATGTTCATTTACAAAGGCTAATTTAAAATAGTGTTTTACTTATATTTTTTGCAAGATCTTGATGAATACACTATTTAAATGAGCATTCGTAAGTGAACATGTTGAAAGTCCCCGCCTTATATAGAGAGGAGTAGTAATAAATATTTCATGCGAATGACACCAACTAGTATGAGCTTGAGTTGTAATTGTCTAATTGATATGCATATATCTCTTTTATCTGATTATAATACCTTTGTTGTCTTGGAATTCAAGTTTCAGAAGTACTTTAAGGCTATTACTTATAAGTAGGAAAGGAATGAGGAATCTAAATTACCTGTAGACTACATTAGGAGAGAAGAAATGAAGATCAAAGTTGTAGTTATGAAAAATGTATTACCTTTACTTCCTGGTAAATTATTGATGAAATTTCAGCCAGTGTCCAATAAATGGAATCATTGGATAGTTAGTCCGTTAGTACCATACCGACAAAATATTTCATTTTAGAAACTTCCAAGCTACTTTTCTCAAATAGCTGATGTGGATTTCCATTCGAATCCTAATTTCTTGTCTATGGACCACTCTGCAAATGGAATCTATCTTGCTTCCCTTCGTTTCTTCCCTGAAAGGATTAAGACAAACCATGATTATTTGTTTTGTACATATTCTTGAAGAGAACAGGATCGTAAAAATGACAATTTAGAAAAGAATGAAATTCATGAATCAATGAAACAAATAAATACGAGACTACTTTTGCAAGTGAGAAAGAAATCTTTATTTTATAAAATAAAGATAAATATTGTTCATTATGTACTTATCACAGTAAAAAAGATTATCCCAACCTTTAGCTATTTCAAATAAACTTGCAGATACTTGAGTATGAAATTTAAACATCCTCTTAGTGAGGTTGCATTGTATTAATATGCAAATAGAGTGTGACCATACATTAGTTGCTTATGGTTGTGGATCTTAAATTATCATTGATTGTGATCTTAAATTTTTTGAAGTAACTGTTATGTGAAGTATGGAAAAAATGTGGTACAAAGTGTTTCCTAAAATTCGTGTGATAAAGGTAAATTTACTTCAGCTTTAGCTTCTAAGAATACTGAAAATGTGATTAGTGATAAAATAAATGCCTCTTTCCTAGTGAAATTTATTGATACAATTCTTTATCTTGTAAGGAGATGAATTTATTTTTTTATAGTCCTCTTGAAATTGAGCATTAAAATTGTAATGATATGCTTTTTATCCTAAGGAACGTCAAAATATCAAAATATTTTTACAATCATTTTTTTTGTACAAAATTCAAGATGATTCAAAAAGTGATTGAGTTGTCCTATTGTTTGTAGTGTTATTCACATAGATTCTAAATAAAAAATTGGGTTTAAATATGTGAACACTATTGATGAAGTCCAATTTAACGACTCATTCCCTTTTTATTAGTGTTCATTTGATAAAATTGATCACATACATTGCATGCAATTGACACAATGTCTATCTGTTACACTATAAAGATGATATTTTAATCAAATTATATTTTAGTTTAAAAACAAATTTTGAAGTATATTAAACAAGAATTATATCATATGGTGAACCCACTGCATTTATTCCTTACGAATACTTACCGCTAGCTCTTTTTTAATGAACTTTATTATCAACTATTTGAGATTTGATAGCAAATTTTTACCATGTAAAACAATTAACACTCATTCATGAGAGAATTCCTTTCACTTTTTGTTAATAATATGAAAGATAACAAAAACAATACACAAAAATTTCATGTACATCATGTTCAACAAAAAATGTCATTTCGTTCGTATCATTCTTAAGGATATATTCATCTTTAAATAAACTATTAATATGTTTGCATTTTTCAGTGAGTTGTAACTTCAAGCTATGTCTTTCCGTTACGATGAAATTGGTTCTTTCTAATATGCTTCAAATAAATTGTTTGTTTTTTTGTTTTCGTATTCCTAAGTTTTTGTTTGTTTTTAATTATCTCAACTACACTGCAGGTCAAGATAAGATTATATATTGATAGGGGTATGCAATATTTGTCATTATTTCATTTTATTGTGGTAATACTTTTTCCTATGTATTCTTTATAATGATTTCCCTAATATTTGTGATGTTCCTTCACTTTTGGTTTCTCATTTTATATTTGTTTTGATATGCGTTCTTGAGTTGAGAATTTTATTAAATTAATTTTTTACCATTACCAAAGTGGACTCATGATTTCAACTATTCATATTGTTAATGAATATAATATTGTTAGGTATAATTGATTAAAAACTATATGCACAATGAAATCATGCCAAAATCATAATGCATATATGAATGATAGATAACTAATAATGTTTATCCTAGAGCCCATAAAATTACTGATATTTAATTCAAGAATTACCTCTTGAAGTGTTAGAAGATACATTAATGAAAACCCACAAGTTAAACATACATTCAAGGGAATCCAACTAGATAGGCAGCAACTTTGCATCTTCTACAAAGGTCCCTAGTTCACATCCAAACTCTCTCAATACTTGGGTGGACAAATATTGAATAGAAAACTGATTACTTTTCTAGGTTAGAAGAACCCCTATTTATAGAGATTTCCTTCTAGTCCAAAAGGGAGAAAAAAAGCCACGCTTTTCTTGAAAATAAGAAAACACACATTATTTTGTTTGTCTTTTTCTAGAAAATAAGATTCTGAGTTCTAGTTAAATACATACACTCTATCGACCATAGAGTTATTTACCGTGGCTTACTATTATAAAAATAATTCCAAATTTTTACTTTTTGTTGCTTATACCATAATATATAAAAATCATTCCGCTAGAAATTTGTGATTTCTATGCTCTTTTTATTTTTTGAAATTCCCCATTAAACACTTATGTGATTCCCCATGTTAAGTTAACAAATAACAATCAATAAATTAAATTACTAACGATTAATTTCCTTTATAAAACTATTTTACTTATTTTCATATATCATTTCAAAAATCCACTTGTAAGGTTTGACACAATGAAAGATATAAGCTTCTCCTAAAAGATATTTTATAAATTTCTATATCGAGACATACATTGAACCAACTAACTTATATATTCACAAATATATATTTATTATATCAAGAGAAAGGACAGGAAAGTCACCATTGAAGTTTGTACATATTTTTATAAAGGGACACCTTTAAACTTGAAAAGTGTCCTATCACTCCATTATACTTTTTAATAGCTTCGTAAATGGGTCATTTTGACTCATTCCTTCATACTTAGGTTGACGCCGTGTCCGTTGATGCTGCACTCTTTTTAACCCGTTTTTTAGCCCGACCCGATTCTTTACTAAAAGTAGAAAAATCTTTTTGTCTTGTTATTTTTAAACTTTCCACCAACTTATTGATATTTTCTTCTCTCTCTTTGTCAAGATTCTTGGGGGAAAACAAGAATTGAAATTTGATATTATCGATCAAAATCTAATCACAAGATTCTATGAGGGTGTTCCACGCCCCAATATGACACGATCTAAGAGATGGTTTATTCTTGATGCTTAAAAGGTATTGAGCTCCAAGCTGCACAAAAAGTAAGAGTAAGAAGAGAGTCAAGCTTCTCTTGGGGAAGCTTTCTCCAGAGGTGGGAGGAGCCATTTTGTAAAATACAAGGAAACTCGAGAAAAACAAGAGGAAAGAGGAAGGAGAGATCTCAGGTAGCATACGATTAGGAGAAAAGAAAGACTTTTTTGTCTGATTGATAAATCATCTAAATCTCGACCTTTTTCGTTGTTACCTGGTCTTTTTGAGTGTGTATTTTAAGTTGAGCATTGTTTCTCGACTCCTTTATCCTTCCATTATTTTCTTTAACGAATGAATCTGAAACTTAAGTGATTAGAAGAAAAAAAATTGGTTTTACTGAAAATTAAAAGAGGAAATGAATTCTTATCCTATTGCGTTTCGGGGAAGGAAGATGATGAATTGCGTCAAAGAGAGTACCATGTTGATCTTGTTTGGGAAAAAAATAAGAAGATGAGATCATGAAAAAGTGGGGATCCAATGGATCTTTTGAGTTTCTAATTGGGGAAGATGTTGTAATTAATAAAATATTTTAATGAGTAGAGAAATAAGTGACATGTGACATTTCTAAATTGATTAATGACATTTAAACCATTTACATTAACGATCCCATGTGCGTGGTCACAATCGCGAATAGCGAAGGGGTCAAAAATGGCCCATTACAAAGCTATTAAAAAGTTTTTGGGTGATAGGATACTTCCAAAATTAAAGGTGTTTTTATGAAAATACGGGACAACTTCAGTGGTGAGTTTATGTCTTTTTTAGATCTCTTATAATCAAATCTATCAAGTATATTGAAGCATCTCAACATCTCACCTTTTAATAAATCAAAATTACATTTAATATATGTATATCAGAATAATTTTATCTTTTGACTAAATCTTCAAAGTATTTAGTTTGCACAAAAACAGTTTGTGGGTTTATTTTCTAGGATTAGTGGATTTATGTTTTACATAGTCAATGAAATTATCTTCCTATTGTAGTGTACCATGTCAACCACTTTTTCATGTTTTCCGTTTTTTGTGTGTTGCTTTATTTAAGCTTTAGTAGTTAATTGTAAGCCTATTAAACAACAATAAGAGTTTTTGTATTTTTGAAGCAAGAAAGTTTTGCACTAAAAAGAAACCTTCGGTCTCTCAAACTCTTTCATATATTTGTTGCCTTTTTTCGTCCAACAAATTTGGTATCAACGCCAATTTAAAGAGTTACAAGAAAATAAAATTTTAGCTTCCGAAATACCAAACCAGATAAACAATGGCAGCAACCTCTAACCATAACTCCCAATATCTTCCAATTTTCAAAGGCATGAAATTATAATTTTTTGAGTCTAATTAAACAAAATTGTTTACTGAAAATTAAAAAGAGAAAATGGAATTCTTATCATATTGCGTTTCGGGAAGATGGATGAATTCGTCAAAAGAGGCAGACCACTGTTGATCTTGTTTTGGAAAAAAAAATAAAGAGATGAGATCATGGAAAAGTGGGGTTACAATGGCTTCTTTTGAGTTTATTGGGGAAGATTGTTGTAAATTAAGAAAATATTGTAATGATTAGAGAAATAAAGTGACATGTGACCACTTCTAATTGGCTTAATGACATTTCAAAAATTTCATCACGTTCCTCATGTGCGTGGTCACAACGCAGAATAGAGGAAGGGGGTCACAAATGGCCATTTAAAAGATATTAAAAAGTTTGTGGGGTGAATAGGATACTTCCAAAATTAGGTGTTGTATGAAAATACGGGACAACTCAGTGGTGAGTTTTATGTCTTTTTTAGATTCTATAATCAAATCTAGCAAGTATATTGAAGCATCTCAAACATCATCACCTTTTAATAAATCAACTTAACATTTAATATAGGATATCAGAATAATTTTATCTTTTGACTAAATCTCAAAGTATTTAGTTTGCACAAAAACCGTTGTGGGTTTATTTTCTAGGATTAGGGATTTTGTTTTACATAGTAATGAAATTATATTTCCTATGGTGTATGTCTGTACCATGCAACCCACTTTTTCATGTTTTCCGTTTTTTGTGTGTTGCTTTATTTAAGCTTTAGTAGTTAATTGTAAGCCTATTAAACAACAATAAGAGTTTTTGTATTTTTGAAGCAAGAAAGTTTTGCACTAAAAAGAAACCTTCGGTCTCTCAAACTCTTTCATATATTTGTTGCCTTTTTTCGTCCAACAAATTTGGTATCAACGCCAATTTAAAGAGTTACAAGAAAATAAAATTTTAGCTTCCGAAATACCAAACCAGATAAACAATGGCAGCAACCTCTAACCATAACTCCCAATATCTTCCAATTTTCAAAGGCATGAAATTATAATTTTTTGAGTCTTAAAATGACGACTCTCTTCAATTATCAAGAGCTGAGGGATTTGGTGGAGTGTGGATTTGCAGATCCTGATGAAGGTCACATACAACATCTAAAAGAGAATCGCAAGAAAGTCTCAAAGGCAAATTTCCTGATTTAACAAGCCTTCATGATTCTATCTTCCCCGAATTTCAGCAGCATAGTCTTCTCACGAAGCCTAGGAAATCCTTTAACAGGAGTATATGGGAGATAGGAAGGTAATCGCTGTAAAATTACAAACTTCCCGTCGTGATTTTGAAACTTTACTTATGAAAAGTAATGAATTTGTTCAAGATGATATGTCTAGGGTTTCTTCCATTGTTAACCTCATGAAGTAGTATGGGGAGAATATTGGTGATGAACCTGTTGTTGCAAAGGTATTGAGATCTTTAACAAAAAAATTTGAGCATGTGGTTGCTGCTATTGAAGAAACCACAGATTTATGTGATTATTCATTTGATGAATTAATGGGTTCTTTATTAGCTCATACAAATAGGATAATCAAGTCATTTGAAAGGCGAAGAAAAAGAATTCTAGGTGAAATTGGATCCATTTTTCTCCAAAGAAAAACCCTCACATTTTTCTTGCAAACGTAGAGGAAGAGGCGCATTTCATGCCCGAGGCCGAAGCTGCTGTAGAGGCAGAAAGCAAAGTCAATGACACTCGTAAGCTCAACAGTGACATTCAGTGCCAGTATTCCAAGAAGATCGGTCATACTGAAATATATTGTCGGACTAAGTTAAAGGGCGAACAGAATCAATAAAATTATTGTGAGAACAGTGAGAATGGAAGTAACCTTTAGATGGCGCATTCTTCAATTATTAACATTATTGATAATGTTTTGGTTTAATTATAGTGGATGCTCGAATTAAGAATTTGTGATGACAAACAAGTTCGAGTTGAAGGCAAAGGAACTATAGCCCCCATTACAATGTAGGGTAATGTAAAAAACCTTTGTGATCTGCAACTAGTTCTTGGTTTGGCATATTAAGAAATGTTTCTTCTTAGTTTTTCAAGTGTGGAAAATAATTTATTAATTGCTATAGCTGTTAATGAAACTAAACTTCAGCATCATCGCTATGGTCAATTAAACGTTAATGGTCTAAAATACTGAGTAGGAAGAAAATGGTAGTTGGGTTACAAGAAATGGGTTATCTTGATTTATGTGAAAGTTGCATCTTCATGAAACAAAGTACAAAATCGTTTCCTGTAGGAAAATTATGGAGAGTTGCACATTGTCTTGAGCTTATACATTCCGACCTATGTGGACCAATGAAGACTGAGTCACTTGGTGGGAGTCAGTATTTTCTTGTATTTAGCGATGATTATAGCCGTACGAGCTGGGCTTATTTTACTAAATTTGAAATCATAGGCGTTTGAGAATTTCTGGGAATTCAAGGCAATTCATGGAGAAGCAAACATGATGCAACACTAAGGCTCTTTGGACAAACCGTGGTGCTGAATTTTTGTTTAATGATTATACTTTATCTTGTGAAGAGAATGTAATTTGAAGGGAGCTTACTACAATGTACTCGCCACAGCCAAATTGTGTCGCCTAGCGGAAGAATCCTACTGTGGTTGAGAAGGACATAAACTTACTTAATGCAAGGGGACTTCCTGTTCATTTTTGGAGAAGCAGTGGCTGCAGCTGTGCACCTCTTAAACGTCTTTCCAACAAAAGTAGTTTCGAATCAAAAACTCCATAGGAAGCATGGACGAGACGGAATCCACGTGTAAGCCACTTTAAAGTTTTTGGTTGTATAGCTTATGCTTTGGTTAGTTTATGTTCTAAGCTAGATAAGAAATTACAGAAATGCACTTTCATTTGTTATAATCTTCAATCCAAAGCATATAGACTATATAATCCTACTAGTGGCAAAGTTATTATCAGCAGTACTGTTGTATATAATGAAGAACCAGTCTAGGAGTGGAATGACTTGGAAGAAGATTCTGTCATCCATATTAGAGTTCATACAAAAGTAGGGCATACATAGATACTTGAAACAACAAGTTGTGATCTTTCCTCACTTGGTAGCAGAAATACTGACAATGCTGCTCATGGATGTAGCAACTCTACTCCATCAAGCTCTCCTTTTCCACCTTCAGCGTCATCTAGCGAGACGTAACGAAGTATGTTTCGGTCACTGAAAGATATTTATGCATCTGTAGCTTTGCTATATTAGCTTCTGTTCTGAAATGTTATGTACAAGCTGCAAAGTAACCAGAGTGGCAGGATGTGATGATTGAAGAGATTTAGGATATCGACAAAAATACACGTAGGAGCTAGTTGATTTGCCATAAGGGATAAACTATATCAGACTAAAATGGATTTTCAAAATAAAGTACAATGCTGATGGAAGTGTCAAAAGGCATAAAGCTCCACTTGTTGCAAAATCATACTTTCAACAACAAGACATCGACTTTGATGAGTCGTTCTCACCAGTAGCTCTCTTTGAAATGGTTAGAGTTATTCTGACTTGGTTTCTAACCTTGGTTTGCATATATACCAATTTGATACTAAGTCTGCTTCCCTGGCGAAGTACAAGAAGTTTATGTTTTCCACCCTGAAGGCTTCATTTTTAGTTAAAGGAAGAGCAAAGTATACAGAAAGAAGAAGGTGTTGTATTGATTAAAGCAAGCAGCACGAGTATGGTATAGCAGAATTGACTCCTTTTTTTCAAGAGCAACAGTTTAGAAAAAGTGAAAATGAACCTCCACTTTATGTGAAGAAGCGAGGTAGCTTGGATGAACGGAGGAGCACATTTGTGAATGTTTTTAGTCTTGGCTCAGGAGAAGGCCTATGGAGTTAAAAGAAACAAGATATAATAGCTTTGTCATTTTCGGAAGCAGAATACATGGGTGCATCTTCAGTAGGTTGTCAAGCTGTTTGGTTAAGGAAACGGTTAGCAGAACTTAAACAAGAGCAGATTGGTCAAACTTAAATATGGTCTGACAACAAGGCGACAATTGCTATGACAAAAAATCCTGTTTTTCATAGTAGAACAAAGAACGAAACTCGTTATCACTTTATTTGTGATCTACTCGCTGGTGAAAAAATCTCACTAAAAATTTGTAGAACAAATAATTAGACTGGTTATATTCTTACGAAGTCTCTGCGCCGCAATAAGAATGACTTCTTTAGACCACAAATGGGAGTTTGTGATTTTGATGAAAGGGGGAGTGTTGACTAATTCTTCAAAATATTTAGTTTGCACAAATCAGTTAGTGGGTCTATTTTCTAGGATTAGTGGGTTTATGTTTTACTTAGTCAATTAAATTATCTTCCTATTGTAGTGTACCATGTTTACCACTTCTTTCATGTGTTCCATTATTTGTGTGTTTCTTTATTTTAAATTTTGTTGTTAATTGTAAGCCTATAAAATGGCAGTAGGAGATTTTTAATTTTGAAGCAATAATGTTCTGCTGTAAAAAGATACCTTCTATCTCTCAAAACTCTTACATTTACTTTTTGCCTTTTTTCATCCAACATATGGGGATTAAAAAAATAATTATATTTAATAGTTTAGAGAATAAGCTTTTGTAAGTAAGTCTAACATAACTATCTTAGCTTGGTCCCGTTCAATGCATACAAAATACATAAAATAGAATAAGACGTTGCATCTACATCGTTCCCATAATAATTATAAATTATATATAATCTTGTCTTACAATATTTACGATGACATGTCCTATTTCAATCCTAGAATGTGAACAAAAAATATTATACCTATATGAATCGATGGTTTACGTCTCTGTATATAAACTAAAAGTAGAGTTCAATTTTTTCTTTGATAAGTGCAAAGGTACAATATTAAGTGTTTATTGAATGTGTGAGGTCCCCATGTAGGGTAAGTATCACTCCAATGCCAATTCACGGAATGTAGTAACAACTAGCATGTAATAAAATGTGGTAACACATTGAGAAGCTTATGAATGCTATAAAAAGTAAATAAATGCAATAAAAATATAAATATATTCAAGAATAAAGTAGTGTGATAATAGAACAGTGTATTGATAATCTAGGCGAGTAATAAGATACAACATATAAAATCTAAGAGAAAGGTTTGACATGCACGAAATTTATTTAAGACAGTGAAATATGAGGTAAATTATTTAACATAAATAATTAAAAAGAATACTTGAACATATGAAGAAACAAATGAAAAACATGTAATCATGAAAATAAAATCCAAAATCTAATAAAAAAGAATAATTATCAAATGTTACAATGCATGCAATATATTAAGAAATGTAATAACCAAAGAGAGCAAAATTGACATAAAGATATATGGAAAAAGGAAAATAAAGATTGAATGAGATCAAAACTTCACCAAAATAAGTTGTAATGACTCTCCATGTAATTTATATGAACATTCCCTCTTTCCATTGTTTAGAGCATTCCTATAGAGACCCCAAGACATTTATGAATTGTTGGTAGTATGATCACCTGGTCATTTGTTTGGTTTTTAAGCAAGTATTGATGTTTGTATGCAAGGTACTGCTTTGTGGAACTTCTCGGTGATACGCCGACTATGAATGACGATTTGATCATTCCTTTAGGACTCAACAAACTAGAACAAAAGGAGATTTTCAAAACTATCGGCGATCATCTGGCCTTCATTTTGTTGTTTTTTTCATACTTTTTTTCAAGTAGCATCCATGATTTGCCTCAAACTTAAAATACCTAAAACACAAGGTTATTCATTATTAATTGAAACTAAACAAGCAATTAAGGACACCATTTCTATCAAAATATAGCCCTAATGAGTCCAATCCGTGGACTCATAAATTGATAGCTGACCTGTTCGGCGAAGCCCGACTTTTCTCGCCCAATGGCTTTTCAGTCCAAAAATTGGGCAACAATGGATTGAAATTTAAACTGAAGATTTATTATCATTGAATCTTGAGGATACTCGGTAATGTTTTTCTTAGTTTTTGAGTTCCATTGTAGACTTTGAAGGTTTTTAGGCTCAAACTTGAAATTTTCAAGTGGATTTATTTTATTTAAATTATTTTTGAACATTCTAAAGGCTTGGAATTCTTACCAAGTTGTTGGCTAATCGATGTTGTAAGTGTTTTTTTTTTAATGATTTTTAGTATAAACCCCAACTCTTGGGGTGTGATATCTGATTATTTTCTTAATTTGCTTAAGGGTAGTGTTGTTTAATTATTATTTTACTATTTTAATTTGGGTTTGATCATTAGTTGTATATGAATTCATCGGTTGTAGTTTAAAATATAATTCTAGACTAGAGTTCTTTCCTTTCTTGAGAGAGGGACATTGAAACAAAAGATTTTGATTAATAATTGTAGGTATTGGGTTGATGTGGTTCAGCTCGAGAGTGTGAATACTAAACCCAATTATACCGATCTTTCTTGAAAGAGTGGATATCTTAAGGTTGACCGTTGTTTATCTTGTTAAGCTTGTCGTTATTTGAGAGAAATACCTGAATCATTATAGTTGTTCCAGAAAAAGCTACTACACTTATAATCTATCCTACCCATAATATTTCAGCAAATTATTTTTAAATGTCGATATCCATATTGCATAATTATATTATAATCAATAAAATCCTAAGAGTTCTATTTTATATTATTATTTCCTTTGTGTTTTATTGTTTTTTAATTGATATATGACAATCCAAACCCCATCTGAAGTTTGTTGTAATCCACTTATACTTGCTTACATATACTTTTTGATAAATTTTATTCCTATAACCGAATAGACCACTTTATAACTTCATAACTAAAATTTAGACACGTACCGCTCATTGTCTGTTCGACCCCAACTCTTCGTAGGGTTTTATACTAGTTAACGATCTTTAAATCTGGAATTGGATGAAGTGTACTTAAAATGTTAATAAGTATGGAAACCCTTTTTTATATGAGAGACACTACGGTTCATGTTAAAACTTACATGATCTCAATGTCGATTAAGGAAAATTCCTAAAATTATAATTAACTAAGGTTACTTCAAAAAGTATCTCATGTGTTTTGAAAGGTTTCAAATGATGTTACATAGAAATGACCCTGTTGTATGACTTATGTTTTCTAACCTTTTTATATCATGTTTTAGTTTGGTATATTGCATGTCATGAAATGCCATCTTTTAGCATGATTTAAATATTTATGCATATCAATAATATTTGGCACATTATTTTGTACTAACACATAGCTTGATCAATTACACTTCAAGTTTCTGAGTTTTGTGGCTAGTTGTTGATTGCAAGGTTCCCGAGCTTCTGTGTGTCCTCATGCATCGAGGATGGTATTTTATTTTTTAATTTCCTTCTTATATTTCGAGTTTGGACATGATTTATGGGCTAGGATCAATTTCATTCAGTTGTATTAGTTTGTTATTGAGACAACTGTTTTAGACTTTCGCTTTTCTTTTATAAAAGCTATTGGACTTGAACTGTTGTTTTACTCCTATTGTTCTATTTCTTATGTTATTTATGCTAAGTGGCTGGTATGGGGTGTTTCTGGGTCGTATACGCTATGTTACATCTAGGGGTACCCCTGGGTCGTAACATGTATATGATGTATGGGTTACGTCCGAATCATTCGTTGATGTAATGGATGTCCCTTTGTGTCACCGACCCAAAAAAACCGGAGCGCGGACTGGCACCCAATTTCCCTCTATTTGAGCGAACCAACCAATCTAAAACCTTTCATTTCAATTTAATATCGTCACCATAAAAGTAATGCGGAAGAATTAAAAATCATAAATAAAGACAATTCAATAACTTCTAAAATTCAACATACGATTAATTTCCCCAAAATCTGGAAGTATACCACAAGAAATCTATGATCAAATTACTAACTAAGAGTATCTAAGAAGGCTAAAACAATTAAAAGCTAGTCTATGTCCGAAACTTCAAGGCATAAGACATGAGGAAGGAGAATCAGTCCAAGCTGAAGAATTAGCTCACCCTGAGATCCGGTGTGTGACGAAAGATGGCTTGAACTACTGTCGAGTCGAAGATGACGGCACGTTTGCTGAATACCACGATATAAAAAAGGAAAAAACATTAAAAGTAGGGGGGGGGGTCCGTAACAAACCAATTGAGTACTGAGTAGGTATCATCTGCCAACTCAAAATAGAAAAACAGTATATATCAAGAACATCATTAAAATCAAACTAATATCCTTAGCATGCAGCCATTTACAATTACATAATCCTCGGTTACAACACCAAGCACATAAATGAGGACTCACGCCTCCTCATCATACTCGTTGACGGACAACAATGTTATTTAGATGAGATATTAGTATCTTTCAAGATTAATTAATTATTTACTCTCGTGCTGGTACTTGACACTCCGCCCCTCATTCTATATGGAACGGAACGTGTGGCACCCGATCCCTATACTATCCTGGTGTCGGAACGTGACACTCCGGATCCTCATATTCTATCATTGTACCGGAACGTGGACCCGACCATATACTATCCTTGTGTCGGAAACGTGACACTACGATCCTCATTCTATCCTGGTGTAGGACACGTGACCACTCCGATCCTCATATTCTATCCTGGACCGGAAAGTTGGAACCCGATCCATATACTAATCCTGTGTCGGAACGTGACCACTCCGATCCTCATAGTCTATCCTGTGCGGGAAAGTGACACTCCGATTCCTCATATTCATACTGCGGTACCGGAACGTGGACCCGATCCCCCTAATCTTCACTTACTTTCGTCATTAAGCCTTCTTTTATACCAAGGCTCTCATTAAACAAAAGTAGTTAGATTAGGGTTTATTCAAGATTTAAGATTCAATAGCTTCATCATGCTTAATTATCACAAATCATAATATATATATATATAAAATCACATCATGCATACACACATTAAGCATATAGAAGACTAATAATACTACCCAACACATATCATTCGAGTAAGAGGTTAGTTTACTACGAATGTGTAAAAACCATAACCTACCTCCACGAAGAATATTGATCAACAAGCAAATTCCTCAATTTCTTGTGGCTCTTTCGTTCATCTACCTCTCTACTCGTTTCTCCTCTCTTTTTCTTTCTATTCTGTGTTCTTTCTTTCTTATTTTTTCGTATTCAAACCCTCTGTCTTGACCCCTAATTAGTAATAATAAGAATGAAAGATGGCAAGAATAACCATAATTAACTTAAAGTTTACCTCTTTTAACCCCCAAGTAATTAGACTTATTAACATAACCCTATAAACTTTATAATTAACAGCAGGGGACTAGTCAAAAACGTACCCTAAAAGTGGTAAAGGAAATCCGAACCGAACTGGGATTGCGAGCCGTGACGGGCCGGTCGCGCCTGCGACGGTTACGGTTGCTGTCCGTCGAATTTTCTTGCAAAACAGAGGATTGTTTTTAAGGGGATGGCATTGTGACGGGCCGTCGAGCCTGCACGGTCAGTCCTTGCCACTCCGTCACGGACGTTCAGAGAGTCGATATTTAAGTAAACTAATTTCAGATTTGGGTTTTCTAAGTGTTTTTGATGAAACGACACCTCCACGACGGTCCGTTGTGCCCGTGACGGTCAGTCGTGTCCTCCGTCACCTCTGCCAGTTTGTCCAGAATAAAATCTGTTGCTCAAAACGGACTAAACAGGTCGTTACCTTTGAGGGACTTGTTGACTTCTAATATTGAAAAACTTTTGATATAAAACTTTCCTTTGAATTAATGAAATATATTATCTTGTATGATTTATGCTAAGTAGCTTGTGTAGGGATTTTCTGAGTCTTTTACACCATGTCACATCTAAGGTGTAATTTGGGTTGTGACATTGAGCAAAATTGACCATACCATAATCCTCACCCCATTACAAGTGTAAAAGACCCTTGAGATCTTGAAAGAACTAGGTTGTGTGATGATTGTAAAATATGGGGAAACATATTTGTATCAAGCTTGAGTGTATTTCTCTTTTAAGATATTGTGAGTTGCATTGATTTCTTTATTTCTTAGTATATTTGTGAGACAAGGGAATGTTCTTGATGTGAGGGCACTTCAATGTATTTATTGAAACGTGGTCTTGCATTTGAAAGAAGTTAAAGTGAGCTTGAGTATGTGTTGAAACCGGCTAGTAATTATTCTTTAAGATATTATCATGATTGAGTGTAGCATGTTGTCGAGAGTAGTCTTGGAATGGCACTAGGATGTTATCTCTCATTAAATACTATTGTAAACACCCGTATCTTGATAATTGTGTTCTTGATTTACATCAAGATAACAAAAAGTTTAAGAAGGGGTGTTGATTAGTGGTAGATTTGCACTCACTTAAGGCATATTTAGAACAATGATTAGCATTCTCAATGCCTTTTTTTTAATCCAATTCTAATAATAATTTATGATTATTTGTATCCATGAAATCTAATGGACAAGGCCATGTTGAATGGACAAAAGTGTAAAGAGAAGTTAGAAATTTACATTTCTCATCGCCCAACAAGAAAGGAGGATCACCTATTGAGAATGGCCTGGGCCAAAGTGACAAATAGGTTAGAAAACTCCAAAAGGAAAAGTAATTCGTTAAAAGAGAAAAGAGACAATGTTGACCGTCCACGAAAATAATAGTGCATGGAGTATAATTGAAGCCTCGATAAATGAACCAATGTGGTACTCAATGATTCTACGAATTAGAAAGCCATACACAAACGAGCTCGCTAAATGATGTTCAAGCACTTGAAATATTGAGAAAAACTGAAGAACGATTCTTGATTCACCGAATGAGCTTGGTGAGGTTGACTAATGTTGACAATAGGGTAGTGTGTTTAGTTTTTGGGTCAATTTTTGGTAAACTATATATACCCCAAAGGAGAAAAAAGTGAGAGTCGCGTTCAGAGAAACAAATTGTACTTTTGAGAGAAATACTTTACCTTGTGAAGAATATTTTTTAGTTTTTGAGGTTTTTAAAACATTTCTGTTGATCTTGAAAAATTGAAGTTGAATTTAATGTGGATTTGCCTGTAATTTCGTGATTTCATGTTACTTATAGCCACTTTCATGAAAAAGATAATTCATTACTTTTTCTAATGGATGGCCAAAACCCAAGATCTAGGGGTGCAATTATGGGGTTGAATGTTGATTTAATATAGTTGGCATTGTGTTATATTATGTTTTGGTATTATTCATACATGAATTTGAATTACTATGGTGTTAACCTATGGGTTAAGGCTTCAAACTTAATTTCTTCTTTTGATTCCCCAATAGATGCTCCAGATAGTGGACAATAGTGTGACTAATAAAAATTTTGGTTGATTAAAGGTAACTTCTTAATTAGAGGTTACAAGTCAGATCTATTTGCCTTATTTTTACAACGAAAGAGAGAATAGATTAAGGTATAAATTTTCTTAGAATGACATAGAGATGAGACCGAAAGTAGATTTCATAGAAGGATGATAAGAAATCGAAAGAAGATTCGTGTCATTGAAGATGACTTAGTCTATTCACGAATATTCATCAATATAGAGAAGTACAATTACCCTTATGCGACATTCATTTCCAATCCTGCACCCCTAAATTGCTTGTTACTTTTTAAATTTCTAGTAATTTTACTCTAACTCTAACAATTGATAACCCAATATTCTTATTGAATTGCTGGAATCATCCACCCCACTATTTTTTTACATTATAAAATTAATCCCCTCGTGTTTTAAAAAGAATGACCCCTTATTTTTTTAGTCGTTTAAAAAGATGACCCCTTTCCTTTTTCGGGACAAATACTTTAACTTACCTTTCCATGTGACATGTTTAAGACCACAAGATTAAAGAACATTTTGGTACATTTTTTGACTTTAGGGGGGGCTTTAATTTAGAACCATAAGATTAAAAAGTCTTTTTCTATAAACTATGATTCTAAGTCAAAAACTAGGCCAGCCTTTTGAAAGGAGAAAAGTAGTAGGAATGATTTTACAATCCAAATTTCATGATGAAAGTCTCTATAATATACCATTCCCTGTGTGATTGGTCCCTGACTAATCATTGGGCTTTTTAATTGACTATGACTCTTTTCCCTTCTAATTGGTTACAGAGTACAATCTACCAACGAAGATTGTTCATGTCATCAATAAATTTTGGGATGCAGAGAACGAGGGTAAGCGTTTGGCATACAAGATTAGTTTTTTTTCCTATGCTTATTATTCTAATCTTTTCCTTTTCAAGACAAGATTTGTTTTGCTTAATTTTTTACTTGTACTTTTATTTTTAGATAACTCTCTACTTTTGAATTCTAGGCTCTTAGAAAGATATTTATTCTATGGCATTTGGTGTTCTTCTTTTATTTTGTTTTATGGTTTAGTATTATTTATGTATAGTTTTACCCTTATTATCATTACTTGCTATTATGGGTTACGAGTTGTCTTACCTATTGGTAGGTTATGGTAGGTTCCCTCGTTACTAAAATATTTTTATCGTTACAAGTTTGTATCAATGCCCTCGGTTCACCTGTATAATTTTTACAAAGTTAATACCTAATTGAGCCTTACGTTTAGGCGTAGAGATGTATGTCGTATATTTTGGATTCTACAAGGTGTATTCACGGATTTCAACTCTTTTGTATTGCTTCCATGCAATGTTTCTTTTATTCAATTATTTAGATCTCACCTGTTTCATTATTTTTGCAATGGCTCGTATGCAGCGCGTGACGACTTGAGATAGAGGTCGACCTCAATTTTTGACTACGGGTACAACACTACCCCAAGAGAGAGAGAGAGAGAGAGAGAGAGAGAGAGAGAGAGAGAGAAAGAAAGAAAACAATCAAGAGCTTGCAACATAAACTTCACTAGCAAGGGTTCTGTTTGTTCATCGGGGTCGTGGGCAGCCAAGCCGCCACCAAGTCTAGTTATTGCTCCTAACATGTAGGCAACTATTACAACTTCTTATTGTGCTTAAGATCATGCAACATGATCCAACAAAATTAAAAGTTACACCAACACCACATAATAAACCTACAATGGAGGAACCTAAGGATAAAGTACCACCTGGCATGGCCATCTGATAATTGCGGCCTAAGCTATTTCGCTAGAGGAGTATAATATGCTCAAAGAGATTATCAATGTTTCACCTATTAGGTTTTTCTAGGTTCTTGGTTGAGGATGACTATAAATTTTTGACGATTGTCGGGAGTGGCTCATGTATTGGGCCCAATAGAGTCGAGGTTAGATAACTTAGATATTGATGAGTTAGATGGGCTCGGGGGAGAGTGGTGACATACCATCATTCATACTAGGACTACTAGCCTTCTCTTGTCATTTAGAACGTGTTTTCTAGGGCCTATATAGGTTCACTCCTCCTAGCATCAAAGATAGTCTCTAGGGTTATTTCAAAAGGTTTGAGTAGGGCTTCTAAACTTTGTCAAGGTATGAGACGAGGTTTCAAGAGCTTTCCCGCCACACTAATCCGATCTTACCCATTGAGGAGGAGAGAGTTTGATGCCTTATTTGTGGGTTGAGAGTTTCAGCTGAAGCTTGAGGCTCAATCTATAGTCTTTGAGGGTCGTTCCTTTCTTGATATTATTTATCAGATCTGCATTATTGAGAAGCTATGTTATGATGTCCATGAGGGTAAGTGACTAGAGTGCATCTACAACGGGTTCTCTCCTGGGTCCAGTGATTTTTATTTGATAGGACACAACAACAATTTTACCCATATTTTTGTGGGTTGAATATGAGTATCAACTCATATTTTACCCAGGTAAAAAGTCAGTCACCCAAAACATTAAAATCTGGGTCCATTTTATCGGAAATAATTGGGACAAGTATATTTAGAAAGTTGATCAGTTCATATGGGACAAAGGGAGTATAAAATTAGAAGAAGGGGATATTCTACCGGTTACCATGACAGAAGAGTCATGATGGTACAATGATGGAAACTCTAAAATTGAACTCATTTTCTTAGGAGAATATTATGATGAATACAAACCTGAAGAATACTGAGGTTTCTTCATTACTTGATTCACCGGTATTCTAAATGGATTCTCTAATGAAATTATAGCTAATCATTTTGCATGAATCAAAATTCTGAGATAAGGAGATAAAAAAAACCTTACTCCTAGCTACTTTTGTATTGAATAAATATATTATTTTTTATAACTTGATCAACTCTAAGGAAAATATTTTTTGTTCTAAAAAATTCAAATGAATTCAATTGTTTATAATAATTTACCTAAATAAAATTGTTGACTTATTGATGATTAAGTTTATTTAGTTTAGATAAAAGTAGGTCGGCAACGGGGACTGGGGGGGGACGGGAGAAGGGGGACGGGACGGGGAGGGGAGAGGGGATGATACGGGATCAGGATTGGGACCAGTATTGGGGGGACACAAATAGGTTCCATACGTCCACTATATTATACGGGAGGGGATGAGGATTTGGGGGCGGACGGACGGGCCGGGGGGATGTTTTTGAATACTTATATATTTTTATGAAATACACGTCTTTAGGCTTAATAAATTTTAAATTGAATTTTGATTTTCAAATATCAAAATAAATTTTCAATATAAAGTTTCAATTTTCAACTTTGAAGATTATGTTCAAATTTAAACTTTGCGGATTAAACGGTTAAACAAATTTTAAAGTAAATAAAAAAACAGAAGGGGATCCGAGGAACCGGCCGGTTTCAACAGGGGACGAGTCGACCGGACGCAGGGTGAACCGGGACCCTCATCCCCCACTGTCCCTTAAAACCCCCTAAAACCTAGGCGATGGGCCAGGTTCGAACGGTGGGTCAGGACGCGGGCCGGGCGGGCCATCCCGGTTCCCCCTGGGCACCCGAGAGAAAAGGCCAGGTGGGTCCAAAGAGAGAGACGAGATGACGAACAGAAGGAGGAAGAGAGAGAAAGAGAAGAAAATACAGAGAGAGAGATAGAGAGATAAGAGTAGAGAGAGAGAGAGATAGAAGAGAGAGAGCGAGTGCTAGAGAGGATAGAGAGATATTATGAGTATATAGAGGACTAGAGAGAGAGATGTAGATATAGTATATATAGCATAGTATATAGATAATAGATAGATATTATATATATATAACATACACACACACACACACACACAAAATATGTCTTAAGCTAGGGACACTAATTCAAAAAAGATGTAAAACATGAACGAAGCAAAAAATTCATTTCATTTTTATTCATAAGTTGAGGAACATATTCATATAACAACATATAAACTTGCCCACATTGAGAAAAAGCTAAAACAAAAACTACTTACATTTCGAGTCGTCACTATGAGCTAATCCTGTTAGGCTAGCCATGATTTACCAGAGCTGGGCTATCTATGAGCTTACAACAACTCTACTTTAATATGTGGAATAACCGAAGTAGAATAGTGTAGACCTACCTCATCATCCATCTAATTTTCAAGCATAAATTATTGTATATTTATTATTATACATAAGTATATAGCTCAAATGTCTAACAACTATTACTTAAATAGTTGAAGGTGGGGAAATTACTACGCCGTTAGCAATCTTGGATTTGAGGTACTCAATCTAATTCTTTAGGCGTCTAAAACTGACGGAGATGT
This sequence comes from Solanum habrochaites, assembly GCA_027704765.1. Classification (NCBI taxonomy): domain Eukaryota; kingdom Viridiplantae; phylum Streptophyta; class Magnoliopsida; order Solanales; family Solanaceae; genus Solanum; species Solanum habrochaites. The sequence continues at coordinate 21,493,459 of JAKWJA010002499.1, read as the reverse complement.
TGCTTCCCTAATTGATTTTTCCCCAACGAATAACTCATCGTATACTTGCCTGCAAAGTATATACAGTATATTTTAGGTGAACTATAGCATCAATTATCGTATATAATTATCCTAAATAATAGGAGTATTAATTACTTTGAAGACATTATGATGAATTGGAACTCCATTCCTCCATCATCAACTTCTACAACAAATAAAAAGAATTTTGGAACAAAGAACAATCCACCTTCTTCCACTTTAGTATCCAACACAACCTTATTTAAATGTCGTACAATTTGAAAACATCCACTTCCTTTCGTAACATAACTCAATTGAACGGATAAATCCATTATATAAATCTGACAAAATAAAGCATCACTTTCTAAAACTACGTGATTCATACTTAATCCAACGTCTCAAAAAAATGGTAAATTACTACAACTTACCGCAAATAAAACTCCACGACTTTTTACATAAACACAAGGTTTAGCAGTATCAAAGTTAAAAATCTACTTGTGCTTCACTTTGATGCATGGGTGTGGCATTTTTGTGCATTCATTGATCTTAATTACAAAATTGTTTCTACTTTGGCCTTTTATAAGTTTTTCAAGTTCAGTATTGGTCATGTGAAGAGATTTAGTTATGGATTCAATAGAAAAACCATTTAGAATACCGATGAATCGAGTTAAACAGAAACCACAGTATTCTCTAAGTGTGCATTCGTCATCATACTCTCCTAAGAAAATTATTTTGAATTGAGAGTCGCCATCATTGTACCACCATTACACTGTTTTCAAGATAAGTAGTAGGGCATCCCCTTTTTATAATTTTATTGCTTCTTTTTTTGAATATCTGTTGATATAAGTACAATAATGACTTCACCTGTGAAAATTAAAATTAATAAGAAAGGATTGTACAAGACAATCTAATTAAGTGTGACTCCAAACAACTATAATATCTGAGATAGTCAGTCCACAATAATACATACCTTCACAAACATAACCAATTTTTGAGAAAACATAATAGTAAGGTTCAGAAAAACCATGAGGGTGCAGAAGTAATAATCCAGCAGCAAATTATTTTTGTCTAAGAGATGAAATTTGATATTTGTCCAACTATAAGGGCCTAACCAAGTAACTCGACATAGGCGTGGTGGGGGAAAAGGGTTGGCATGAATGACTTCATCAAAGGCCAAAGTGAGGGTGGATGCGTTGTGTGAGCAAAGTATTAGCATGGTATAATGGTACGAAACAATTCTAGAAAGGAATTGTCAAGATATGAAATGGATGTTGGCAACGCAACAAACCATGACATGGCTTGGACATTGTCCAATATTAGTTGTGGGCATGTTTGCAAGCGAAAAACACATGGTTTGGTCAAATGAGGGAAAATTGAGCGGAACTAAAGTGAATCATATTCAAATATTAAAAAAAATGCAGCAAGAAAACAAGGAATGACAGGAGTGGATTAAAAGTTAACATGCCAAAGCAAGGCAGCGACAGGAAGTCGGTGGTGCGCAGACATGGGAAATGTGCGGGTGGATTTGGGTGGACTTTGATGAGGAAATTACAATACAATGTTTCAAAATTGTATTGGAGAAAAAATTATGGAGGGAAAATTCAGAATAGGGCCGAAATCCTGTCATCCAACTCACATGCCAAGCACATGCGGCGGTTACATGTTGTAACACCATTGTTGTCCGATAGCCGGTATCATTGTTATGATTTTTATTAGGAATTTTGAATAATGATGATATATCGTTTGGATGTCAAAACTGAAAATATATTTTAGTGGGCTGATTGTTTGACAAGTTTTAGACATGTATTACAACACTATGAAATGTAAAACACAAGGCTGCCACATGTTCTATAAATGAATAGCCTTGTGTGTTGGACGAATTAGAGAGGATAGACTTCTTATCTTATGGTGAAAGAGGAAATATTAGGTGTGGAATTTCACCGAGAAACTTATAAAAAATGTGAGAGTTTTAGAAAGGTGTCAAATGCAAAAGTGGACTTGTGATTGTGCCTTAAGTCAAAGTCAAAGTCAAAGTTTGACATAATTGTTGTTCCAACGAGTGAGTCCATTATATTGGTTTTGATTATTAATTTAAAGGTTGTGTTTGCCCGTATGTTTATGTTTTCATTTACTTATTGAATTTCTGGAAAGTAATCTATGGTAGAAAAAATAAAAACGTCCTAAAACGTTAGGCAAACTAGGCTACGAAAAGGGCTGAGTTGAGTGAGATTTGACTGCCTCACATTGGGTCAACCAATTGCACGAAATTTAGGTGAAGTATTCTGTCCGTGTTATAATTTGGTATGAGAGCGTTGCTTAGATTATTCGATGGCTGGTGGAAATTCTGAACTGTGGGAGAGGGTAACACGATTGGAAGCACTATTTGGTGGAACAAATAATTGGGAGAACTTGGTTGATCTGATAACTCAAATTAAAAGAGTGAACACATAATTGACCTTGACCAAAGAGGTCTTGAACAAAAAAAAAGTTTTGTTGTTGGAGGCAGAATATGCATCCAAGCACAAAACTGCCCAACAAGAGATAGAACTTGTTCGCAGGGAGAAGGAAGACTTGCGTGGCGAATTTCATCTTCTACGTCGGGTGTTGCAAGAAATAATTGGGCCCATAAGAATGAAGGTTCCAGAACCTAAGTCTTACAATGATGTGAGGAGTGACAAGGGATTGGAGAACTTTCTTTGGGATATCGAAAACTACTTCAAGGCAGCAAAGGTTCAAGATGGTGAAAAGGTGTCAGTCACTACAATGTGCTTTAGTGATTATGCAGAAGTTTGGTGGAGAACAAGGGGGGTTGTAGTAGAAGGTTTGAATCTGCACAAATCGAAACGTGGGAAATGTTAAAGAAAGAATTGAAAACTCTCCATCCAAGCAATTTATCTAGGTTGGCAAGGGATAGGCTGCGGCGATTCCTCTTGAAACAAAGAAAACGTGAGGCTAATATCAAGAGTTTCATTCCGTGATGTTGAAAATAGGGACATATGGTTAAGAAAGGACAAGTGCGCTATTCGTTAAGCGGGTTGAAAGGATGAGCACAAAGAGAGTTAAGAAGAAAAAATATTCAAAATCTCAATTTTGCCATAGTTGCAGCAGATAATTTGGATGACATCGATGAGGATGACAACCCAAGGGATTCTTCGCACAGAACAAAAAAACAAGTGGAAGGAGTGAAAGAAAAATATGAAGGGCAATCTACCAAAAAGGAATATGAAAGTGGGAAAACTAGACAATGGGAGTATTCTATGAAAAACTATAAAGGGAAGTTTGGTGGATGCTTTACTTGTGGTAGTCCAAATTTGAAAAGGGGCTGTTCGGTGAAAATGAAACGCCAAATGAGGCAGGAACGCCAAATGTGAATTCTTTAGCGTTGGTTGAAGATTAAGGTGATGGGTAGGATGTGACTCTTAGATTGAATCCAAATAGGATCATATGAGGGATGTCCTCGACGAGGAAATCAAGTTTCATTGGGTGGGGGAAATTTATAAGGGTCCTTACCAAGTAACTCGACATGGGTGCGGTTGCAGCAAAGGGTTGGCATGAATGACTTTGTCAAAGGCCAAAGTGCAGGTGGAATCAATCTGTGTTGTGTCATAAAAGTGTTATCATGGTCTAATGGTACCAAATCATTCTGGAAAGGGCAGTTTTTGGTGTCAAAGTGACATGGAAATGGATGTTTCCAGGCCAACAGGCCCTGACATGATGGGGACGCTGGTCCTGCACTTGGTGTGGGTAAGTTGGCATGCGAAAGAAGAAAGAAAAAAACCACATGGGTCTGGTCAAATTTAGGAAATCGAGGTGTGAGGATAAATTGAACTAATCAAATATGAATTGAAAACACAAAAGTAAACAAAGGAATGGCTCGACGGAGTGGATGAAAGTGCTTGACCCAAACAAAGGAGCGGCAGGGCACGACAGGGGACATTGGTAGTGCACAAACATAAGGAATGTGCGGGTAGATCCGGGTGGACTTTGGTGAAGCAATGAATATAAAATGTTTAGAAATTGTATTGGAGACAAAAATATGGAGGGGAAATTCAGTAAAGGGCCGAAATCTAGTCAGCCAAGTCACATTCCAAGCACATGTGGCGATTACCTTTTTACAACCGCTTGTGTCCAAATTCATTGTATCTCTTGTATGCTTTCTGAATTCAAATTTTGAATGCTTCTTATAAGTAGGGGATTTCAACTGAATTATATTTTAGTGGGATGATTTGTTTGACAAGTGTTAGACATGCATTACAACACTATGCAATGTAAAAAACAAGGCTGCCACATGTTCTATAAATGGACAGCCTTGTGTGTTGAACGAATTAGAGAATAGACTTGTTATCCTAAGGGTTAAAGAGGGAAGATTAAGTCTGGAATTTCACAAAAACACTTTGAAAAAATGTGAGGGTTTTAGAAAGTTGTCAAAGGCAACAATCGACTTGTGATTGTGCCTTAAGTCAAAGTTGGAAAAGATTGTTGTTCCAACGATTGAGTCCTTTGTATTTCTTATTAATATAAAGGTTGGGGTTCCCATCATGTGTAGTGTTCCTTTTCATTAACAAGCTCGACTATAATTTTAAGTAGTAGAAAACAAGAAAAAACGTCCTAAAACGTTAGGCAGACTAGGTTGTGAAAAGGGTAAGTTCAGTGGGACTTGACTGCCTCACATTGCACGTAATTTAGGTGAAGAAAAACTCCTGCAACTTCCTTTATTGTTTTATCTGCTTTTTTCGATGACAATATTAAATCCATCATCTAAAATTAGACAAAGTTCAAAAAAACTAATTTTAACAATTGAAAAAAAACACTGTCAAGGTGATATCTATTGTTTCAATGCTCTTCATATTTATCAAGGGTACCGTTCTATTTATACAGATCAAATACCATAACTTTTAATTATAAAAAATACTATTAGTCTGTTAACAGATATGTAGTGTTATAAAACATAGGAACAAAAGAATACTATAAAGATGAAGACAAGATGAATTTATAATATAACTTTATTTCTTTCAAGTGATCACCAAATCTTCAAGTATATACAATATGAACCCTTATGCCTCTATTTACAGTGTTTCATAGAGACCTAAAAAGGTTATTCATAAACTTGACATTAATATGAATATAATGGATGTGGGTGTTATAGAAGTGAAAGATTACAAGAATAATGATTATAAAAGTGGAGGTTAAGGAAGTTATGTTTATCTTCATAATAGACAAAGTAATGGAGTAACTTCTCGATGTATTGATGGTTTGAAATTTTGTTGTTTCTAAAGGTGAAAAGTTAGAATAAAGACTTATCAAATTACCAAAAAGAAAGACATAATTTATAAACATTTCATTTAGTTTTTGCTTCAGTTGACATATATACAATCAAATTTCGGATTATATAAAGTTGAATGAATCGATACATATTCTATATGGTAAATTACAGAGAAAAAATACAATGAAAAAATTCATGATCTTGACACCATAACTTACTTTAATGATCAAACTACATAGACATTTATTTACCCCATTTCATTTCGTGTGAATTTAATACAACCTTAACAAATGACGTGGAAAAAATAGAAAATAAAAGAAAAAAAATAAAAAAAATAAAAATCCACCTCCCCCATTGTTATTTTTCATCGAACCCCACCTTCCCCTACCTATCTCTTCTTCCTCAAACTCCGCAGCTTATCCTACCCCCACCCCACCCCATCATATTTCTCCTTCATCAAACTCTTTATCCAAGAACATTTTTTCGTTGAAACAAAAATAAAAAATCGCATTCAAGAAGTTGACTTACCTACTAAATTCCATGCAGAAGAAAGATCAATCTATCACATTCAGTTATTATTATTTGAGGGATTATTTGAGTTTTATAGGAGTTTGACTTTTCGTTATCTTACTACCATAAAAAAGCAAGATTTACCTCAGGTTTGGCTATTATTGGAGGCAATTAATCAAACCATAAAAAAATTTAAGTGAACCCCCTAAATTCCTCTAGGTATGTCCCTGTTTGTAGCCCACACATATAAGCTTTTAGGTACTCTTCTTTTTAATTAATTTAGAAACAATGTGTTTTCTGTAACTATATAATTTCTAACATTTTTCACATCTTAGAATATATTTTGATTCGTTATGTGTATCTTCCGGTAAGAAACATACCATCAAATTGGAACTGGGAATATATTATAAGTCAAATATGTGCATTACAGAGTTGAGTTCAAGATTTCAAAAAGACAGGTGCACCATTGTCAAGTGTGGCTCTAACCCTTTTGAAAAAAGGCAATCACTTTTGGATCCCAAATTGGAAAGTCTTATTTAATTTAGTAATAATAGATTATAAGTTTTTTATAAGAAAACTATTAAATACAATTTGTAAGAAAAATAATATTAAAGGAAAAACTATTGAAAGATTGATATATGTACTATGTGACAAGAAGAATTAAATGCATTGGTTATGTCAGGCCACGAGCCTACATAATGGGCGGGATTGTCACTCGAACATCATTATTGATCCCAAGCAAACACTTGACCTAAATTACTTATTCAATGGAAGACTATATTCATATTGATAATGATCAATAAAACTACTCAATGAATAATAAAATAATGTGTATGTCTCAAAGTCAAACATTCAAGTTCACGAAAATGGCAACCAAGGTCTTAACATACAAAATGACAATGAAAAGACTTAAGAACTAATATATGAATGTCTATCTATGAAGACTCTAATAACCTGAGAGGGTTGTCGGGATAATACCCCTGATCATCTTAACAAATAAATTACTGAAAAGAACTGAAAACAATAATGGGGATCCTCCGGAATGTTAAGAGGCTCACCAATAAACTCTAAACTCCCGAATTGGAAAAAGTGGCTTAGATGCTGATCTAGTCTACGTTTGATTATAGAGATGTATCCAAACTGGTATCAATATATTGAATGTACGAGTATGCAAGTTTGAATTCTAAATACAACATAGGCTTGAAATGAATCTAAAGAACTTACCTGACTCAACTAAACTCAACATGGATGAACTCATTTCAATGTAAAGCAATTTTAAAACAAGTGAAATATATATAAAACTTGTTTAAAACATGATGTCAACTTTGTATATATAAAAATATAGGGGTTTTTTTGGGTTTGTTGTATATAAAATTCCAATGAACTTTTTTTTTGAGGAGTTCTCGAACCAACAGCAACAACATTTGTAAGAGCTTATTAAGATGAGACATATTTAGGTCATGCTGCCAGGCCGTTAATGGACCCTGCCATAAGTATAGAACCTGGAATACTAAGTGAATCCAATAGACTATGCTTAAAAGCACTAAATAAATGTTCTAAAAACTATTACCCTTTTCTACCTATGGTGGCTACATTGTTTATGGGTACTGTGAGTTGTTTGAACTCTCCCCCATATCAATGCTCAATACTACTTCCTAAAATATAATTATAGTATCTCTTATCTTTTTAAAATATACTTCCTTCTGTGATTTAAGATTAGTGCTAAAAAACATTGCTCAAAGTCTTTGTAAATAAAAATTTTCCATATTGCTTTATTATGAAATCATATCCTCCTTTCTGAAAATTAGCTCAAAGGTTCTTAGAAAATTTAAGTTTTCGTTCATATACTTCCTTAAAGATATGAACTTTAAATCTGAACTCTTTACTTAACTTCGAAACTCAAGTCTTAAACAAAGTTCAAAAGTTTGTGAAAGACTTTTGAAAACATTAAGAGCTTGTCTTGACGTAACTCTTGACTTCTTGACTTGAGTCTTAACTTCTTGAATTGACTCTTAGATTTTCTTGAATTGAATTATGGATTCAATGATTTTGTTTTGTAATAGGTTTGATCTCATGATGTTTATGAATGATTTTAGATAGCTAAAATTATGAGAAAATGATCTAAGATCAAAATCTGAGGGGTGGTTCAAATGCGGAGAAGCATTTAATGTTTTATTTTAAAAATAGCTTTGAGAAAGAACAGTCCGTGATGTCTCTACGACGCAAAACTAGTTTTTCCCAAAACTGGAACAAGCTCCGCGACGCACAACAATTTCACATATTTGCCCGAGAAAACTTCTTCTTCATTTTTCAGCTCTCAGCCCTCCAAACTCCTGTGTTCTTTTCTAAAATATGTAAATCGATTAAATGTTCAAAGTAAATCAGATTCTACTCAAAATTAACCTAAATTCATGGATTTGGATCACGTAAAATATCAACAATTTCAGCGAATCAAGAATTTAACATAACTTCAACAAACCCATTAAGGATATAAATTCCTATGATTTTTAGAACTTAAATTTGCTAAAATAAATCATGATTGGAGCGTGTGTGATCTAACCCAACGCTATGTGTTCTGACATACTTTTTTAGGGATCACCTTCGACGAAATCCACATGTTAATCTTAATGAATCTTGAATGATTCTTGAATGTTCTTCTCCTTCCTTCTCTTTTCTCCTTTCATCAAGACCTAACGTGAAATTCACTTTTCTAAAACTGAATAAACTCTCCAATTAAATGCCTAAAACAGAATTAGAATAATTAGGTAACGAAAATACTAAATTAACCTTCTAAAATTCGGGTTTAGACGTTCATTAATCTAACAACCCAACTCCCAACGAGCATAACTTACTCAAACAAACTCGAAATCACGCAAACTCGGTAGTTTTGAAAAAATCATCACAAGAGTTATCCAACGATATCTGGAAGAGATCCTAACTTACCCTGAGCTAGAGGATATGTCCATCTGAAGTTTATAAAACTCTTTTTTTTTAACTTAAGTAAATTTGATTTTAATTATTCCCAAAAATTACTATTTCCAGTTCTTAACTTCTTCCTATCTATTTCGAATTGAGAGATGTTACATTCTCCCCCCGTTGAAAAATTCCTCCTCTAATAAAATTACTCTTACTAGGCTAAGGGTGGAAACATCAAGTTTATATATCGAACAAGCGAATGCCAAGAATCAACATTCTCACTCATAATTTAAAGAGTACTAATAGGAGAATTAGTAACTTGGTCTGCAATTTCTCCAGATTAAAAGAGACGTGGACATCTCTTCTTCTTATTTGATGCTTATCGTGACCAACGATACTACTTCCAATTTAAGTTTCTACAATCATCGATAATATAGTAAACCAACTGAGGGTTGGGGTCATGTCCCAGGAAGTGGTAGTAAAAAGTTGTGGCTAATTAGAACTTCATTTTAATTAGTCATAATTAATTAAATTTGCGATAAAAAATATTATAAATTAAGGGGGGTATCAAGAAGGTGTCAAATATGAATGGGGGTTTGTAACAACCCTAAAAAATAAATAGGATAAATACTTAAGGTGATTTATTTATTATTTAAAATCTGAAATTTTAAGGGCAAAATGGTCCTTTCACGAAGATAATTAAATAAGGTTTTTATTTAAATTAATAAGGAGTTCTAGTTCGACTAATTCCCAAACTAAAACTCCTATTATTACAGTACTCTCTCTCTCACGTTCATCATTCTCTCCCTCGCGTTGGTTCTGCCAAAAACAGAAAAGAACAGAAGTAATATAAAGAATTATTCAAACTTGAAGAACTCACATGAAATTATATGAAAAACAAAGTAACCAAAACGTTAAGGCAAAGAGAAGTTGTCCGTCGAGTGGTATGGACATTGAGGAAGCTTGGACTAAGTTTGGAGAGGGTTTTGGGCAGCAACTTTACGTTTGAACTAGAAAATTAAGGTATCGGTTTCTTTCCTCTTGGTCCCTTTCTCAAGAGACCCCTTAAGATTCAGTTATTCAGTCCGTAAACTAGAATGTTTTCCCCGTTTGCCATGTTTTGGTCACTAGCTCCCAAGGAGTCATAGGTTGCGTAGGTTTGCTGGTAAGATTTAGGTATGGGGTGATGTATGTGCAATATCACATGTTTATGGACGTGAAATAATGAAAAATGGGACAATCAAGGTGTGTTTGAAAGTTATGTTGCCAAATGGGTGCAAGTTGGATGTGGCAAGGGTCTTTCGGTGATGCTCAAAATTTGATAGGTTGTGTTGTTGTGTTGTGTGCATAAAAGCACTAAAAAAATTGTGATGTTCATTTAAAAGCAAATGTGGCTAATTGGAGAGTGGACAATTCTTTAGCCAAATAAACTAAGAAAAAGAAGCCCTATAAGAGTTGTGTTAAAATGCTAGCACCATGAATTACACCCCAGAAATCAGTGAAAACGTGATAAAAAAATGAATCGGAAAATAAAAATGACCCCCACCAAAGTTACAAAGAAATTGCAAGGTTAAAGTTAGACTAAAGTTTAATATGAAAATCTATACAATTTTTTAACACCTTTTGGCGACTGGTGAATTGGTGAGAAAAAATGTGAGGACGAAAAGGGAGGGCTGGGGGGGAGGGAGGGAATCAAACTCGGCCACTAGTTTGGGAAAGGAGATGTTGATATAGAGGAAAATATTCTAATAAATAAATGGGGGCATGGGAATCGAACCCAATTCCTCCAGGCAGCGAGTAAAAGAAGAGAAAAAATAAAAGAAGAGAAAATTAAAAAGTGAGGAGTGGGGAATCAAACCCACGACCATCAAGGTTGTAGAGGAGAGAATGGCCAAATAAATAAGAAAATAAAGGAGGTTGTTGGGGGTCGATCCCACAACTCACGCCAAGCGCCTCCTAGTAAGAAATCTTTAATCAAAAATACATATAGGCGGCTGTGGGGGTCGAAAATCCAAAACCTAACGCCCTTAGCGAACATTTAAAACTAAAATACAGGGATGGGCTGTGGGGGGTGTCGAACCCAAAAACCTCCCAAGTCCAGCGGGAAACTAGAGAATAAAATGCAAGAGGCTTTGTAGGTGTTTGATTCCCAACCAACCTCTTATTTTGGAGGAGAGAGGGGCTATGTGATTGGATGAAAGTTGAAAGATAAAAAGGGGGTTGGGGGGGGTCGAACGCACTACCCTTCGGGCCAACTACTTTAAGAGGGGAAAACAAGTAGAAAATTAATTAGTATAATGTAAGTTTGGGGGTACAATCTTGCGTCCCAATGCCATTGAGATATTAAAAAATAAAATCAAGGAAAAAATTGAAATGCTACCAAGTGATTCAAAAAATGGGTTTAATTGCCCACCCAACACTTCTGTAGATACATAAGTCATACTCGTGAACAAAAATATCCAAGAATGAATGACACCACTTCTATCAAACAAGATATTGGAATATACAAGATACAGAAGTGTTTTATACATACTCTTAGGGAAGGATGTTAAGAATCAATTGTAACGGGAAACTCATGAATGAAAAAGCCCCATGGGGTTGTATCCTATAAAACTCAAAGTCTAGCCATACGTTCAAAAATTAAGTGAACTAAGATGAGTAACGAAATGATGAAGCTAAAAGGGTTAAGGATAGTTGAAGATACACTCAATGGACAAGTGCATTGCCATAAGTGAGAATGAACAGAAAATGATGAAACCCTAGAAAGGGTTAAGTAAGGGGTGAAAACACTAAGTGGCAAGTGCATTGGCAATGATTGAAATGAAAACATTCACGTATAAGAGCTGAGTAACTCTGAAAAACCAAAGGTTGCTCAGGATAAGGAATGTGTGACAACATGATATGAGGCTAATGTAAAGATGAGAGAAATTTGTGAATGAAATGAGCCTAGTAAAGTAAAACCAAAAATGTACACTCCAATGAGGAGTGTCAAGGTTAATGAAGAGGACTGTCTCTATGAACACTAAATGAAACTGAAGTTATTGAGCTTTAAACCCACTTAATACTAATGATGAGATGAGAACTCACCTAAGAGATATGATGTTCCTCAATACTAGAAGTTTTTCAATGACGGCTGAGATGAATGTTTAATGGAGCTTTATACTGGAGCCACCGGATAGGCTAGACTTATGCGTGGGTAATGCCTTCGTTCGGGAAAGGGAGGAGGTTCACGTAAACTCTCATTGAGATGATACTGTCCGGCATGTGGGTTTTGGTTCTCCGTCTTATATCTCGTCTTCCAAACCTATACAACCTATAGGGATCTGGCGGCAGGGTTTATTAAATTCCCATTGTACGCTTAGCTGTTATGTGTCACTTTGGACGGTTAATTACCTCTTTAGTGTGGCGGAGACCCTTAGATTTCATGATCCTCCACATGTCTATGTGGGTACAAGATTTTAAAGTTTCCCAATGAAACGAAATGAGTCAGGCCTCAAATGAATGATTAATGAGAATAATGATACCAAAGGTCGTTATGTGAGGATAGGGATAATCAAAGGTGTTGAGTAGATTCAAATTTCAAGTAATGAAATTAGGTATTCTTTGTCAATTTGCAGAACAAAACTAATGAAAGTATTAAACTACCATCCTGAGGTATAGAAGGTGTTTACACGGGCATGAATGAAATGAAATGGAGGTACGTGTGAGATGAAACGAAGCAGGGCTCTGTCTTTGCTCAGAAGACTCCCAGTGATGGGTCCCATCGTTGATCCCTCATTTTGAGACGTCTTGACTTTAAGTCCATTGATTTCCACGGTCTCACGGGGTATATGAATGAATGTATTAAAGAAATATGTGCTCATTGCAAAATTTGTGTTGTATATATATGATATGTTGCTATTGTGTGAAAGTTATGGGCTGGTGCTGTGGAATAATGTGGAAAAGGATGATGATGCATATTTTTCATGGGCATTTTAATGTCCTATTCCAAATCTTGGAAAAGCGCACCGTCTGTACTAATCATTATTTGGAAACCTTCATAAGTCTCAAATGGCAAAGTCCACTGACGTTTGAATTTCCAAACATCTGTGTTAGGGAAAGGAGTTATTTCGTTTCATGCATTGTCGTTTGGTTGTGGTGCTGTGAATAGTACCCATTACTATTACACAGTTGTGTTACAAAAACCATATACAAACTCTACTATTTTAGGTGCAGGCATAAGGGGCCGATTAGAGATACAGGATGTTCGCTTTTGCAGTAATCTGAGTTTCAGCATTCATCCGGCTTGGTAGGCCTCATGCTTCGAGGCATTCCGTTGTGTATATTTCTAGACTTGTTTTGGTTGAGTAGTGGAGGCATGTTCCATAGCGTTTCTTCGTTTGTCGTCTATTCAGGGGGGAATATGTATTGGTATTATTATTTAGGATAAATTACAACTTAATAAGAATGGGGACTGATTTCTTTAGTGGCTTCTTATTCTCTTAATATTAGATGGGTGATTGGTGAACACATTACATATGGTTAGAATGTTTTGATAAGTTTGGTAAAATAAACAAATAGTTCAATTTTTTTTGCTAAAAATCTAAACCTTTATGTAAGTAAGAGAATGAGTAAAGTAGGTTGTCTTCCGACCTGTGTGAGGAGGCATGATGCCGTCTAGTCTGGGGTCTAGATCAGGGTCGTTGTTGTAGGGTTTGTCACAAGTACAATACAATAATGTAGGTAAAAAAAAAGAAATATAAGCAATTGGGGGGAGGTAGTTATTGGGATATGACCTTAAATGGATTATCATAGATTATTGGATTCATGCTTTCAATAGAAAACCTATAGCAAAATAGTGACTAGGGCTAAGATTATATGGAAAAAATGTACTATCGGATGCAACTTTACCCATTTTTTTAAATGGGTTCCTCTTCGGGACACCCCATTTTCCGCATGAAGACCAGGGCCTATGGGCCTGAACACCCTAACTCTCTTTGAGTTGAGTGTTGAGTTATAGGGAATAGGTCATATCATTCTCGGGTTGAAACCTAATTTCGGACCCACTCCTTAGTCAATAAACGTATAAGCGGTTCTTGGTATTTGTCGTGACACTTTCTTGCAAGCCGAAATACATGGGTTTTATTAAAAATTGTATTTTCAACTACAAGACCATTAGATTAAAATACAACAACTAGACGAAATCATCATTCAAATGCATATAATCTACCCACAAGCAAGACCCAATAATATTATTACCCTTATTTGCTAAATCAAACCCCAAGAATTGAGGGGTTTAGCCAAACATAATAAAATAGAAATTATACCTCCAATGATGATGAAATCAAATGGGCATGAGAAATAAAGTCTTGATTTGAGAAAATAACGTAGAATTAAGGAGACCCACTTCTAAATTGGGGAAGATGAAAGACTTTCTTCGTCAAGTATTCATACAACCTTACAAAACGTGAAAGTAAAATATAAAAAGTACTAAGAAAAAATGATATTGTTTTGAGATAAGTCAGATTCCTACCAAAAGTGATCCAACTTTCCTTTTATCAAAACTACACATTACTAGTATTTATAGCTTTCAAATTTGTGTTGTAGAGGATCATTCGACAACTTTAGTGGGAATCGTCGACTAACTGTTCGATTTGACCATTGGTGAATTCCATCACCTTCTAGTGTAACCTTCAGCATCGTCATGCTTTGGGTAGTTGGGCGATGAGATATTCCTTCGCATAACTCCTTGACGATACGCCGACTGCTCCTCTTTTACACTAATTTTACCCTTTTCTTCAAGACTCAACACACGAGAATAAAAGGTGTCATCCATGTCTTTCATTGATCCACAACGTGGGATTGGCGACGCTCAAGATTTCAATTTTTTACTTTTCTCAGCCATTTTGCTCCTTTTTTTGCAACATAGTGTCCATGCTTTCCTTGAATACTCAAATACGTGAAATTTAAGAGTTTAGATATTGAGATGAATTAAGCATTAGACAACACTATTTCTCTTAAAATATAGCCCTAAATGAGTACATTATATGTTACATCCATACCCCCAACTTAAACTTTTTCTTGTCTTCAAGTAAATTTGAAGTTCAGTAGTTGAAAACTGATGTCTCAAATAGTGCTACACAAGACTCAACCATGAATGCACACAACATGACTCAAACTACTTCTGTAAGGATCATGCGTACTCGAAGAAGATCAGTTGGGCAACATTATCAAAATTATAGAGTTAGTTTGCTTGCTTTGATTTCAAATGCAAAGTTCAGCATAAAAAACATAGCATTCAAATTCCCTCACACAAATGATGATACCATTTTCACACACCACTGTTCAATCAATTTAAAGTTCATGAATCAAATGCAATGCTCACTCTAAAAAAAAGAAACAGAATCCATGATTTTACCCATCGGTTTACCCTTATTTTATAGTCAACATTAGTTTAACCTTCTTCAAGATAAAAAATGTCTTCGTAAGGCTTGTAATGTGGCTGAGTGTAAAGGTGTGATCATTCAAGTTTGGTGACTAGTAGTCCTCAGTAATTGTGGGTCTTTTAACACTTCATTTTTTGCCTTCATCATCTTGTTAGGTCTTCCATAAGATTATATTGGGCACGTTTGCATTTATTAGTAACGGTCGGGGTTTTCCCTGATGGAATGCAATGGTGAAAAATTTGGGGGCGTTGGTCGCAGAAAAAAATATTTCTTAGTATTAGGATTTTCCCAAACTTATGAAGATTTTATGGTATTTACAGTCATCAATATATAAGGAAATCTGATAGCAATCGGGTGGAGTAAATGTTGATTTGATTACATAATCTTTGAGGAATCCTTACGACTTTACATGATTCAATTTGGATAAGTAGATGATTGGGAATCGATGTTGGATAAGAGTGTTTTAAAAAGAAAGAAGTGAAATTCACTTAAGGAGTCCTTTGCCTCACTTTGTGCTGTTGCAACAAGATGCTTGACATTGAAGAATGCTGCTAAAGCGGGATGGATACAACTTTAGCGGGCAAGAACTATATGGAATTAAAGGATATTTGGATTTTCTTTTGAGGGAAGCTCACTGGTTTGCTTTGTGCCACTTCAGCAGGATAAGTGCCGCTACAGCATGATGCGTGTTGTCGTAGGCGGTAAAGGTGTATTTTTTTTTTTTAAAATTATAGTTTTTTAAAATAGGTTGTTAACGTAAATAAGTCTTAGACGACCTTATTTGATATTTTTTGACTTTCTGAGTTAAAGAAGACTTGTGGGATATTCCAACCCGTTTCCACTATAATTTAAGCAATAGGTAATCTTTCCACTCATTGATTTACTTTTTGATCCGTAGAACATTTTAGAATGGGTCAATGATTATGGGAAGGACTTCTTGAAGAATCCTATGGTGGAATCTACCCTAAATTGACTAGTTAAGGTCATGGGTTTGAACTAGGGTTTAGAGTTTGTTAGTAGTTAGGGAATTTACCACGAACAAGTGAAGCAAATTCGAAAAGGGAAGGTTCAATTATCTAGGTTTTCAAGTTTTTTTAGGTAGTTAATTGTTGTGATATAAAATTATTCTTGATTCATTATGATACTTGTAAATGTATGCATGTTGCAATATTGATTATAAATGTTGAAAAATTAAATTGTGACTTAAATGTGTGATGTTTTTAGGTTATTGTGATGTGCAATTGGGATCAGATTGCCACATTTCGGCTTGCTAATTGGGATAGGTTTCCTCGTAATGACATAAAATTTTGATCTGATTTCCACGTTCTTGTATGCTAACAGTTTGACTTGGGGTTCCATGAGAGAACCAACAATGTGATTAAGCATGTGAATTGTGATATTGATTGTTATGATAATACTGAATATGTTGACATTTATGCTTGTATTATAATGTTGTAATTTCTTGTTTATGTTACATAGAGGGATAGCCATGTGTTTCTACCAGTATACTGTGGTTGTGTACTAATTCTCCACTTTCTCTCATATTTTCTGAGTACAGGGCATCTTCACATGACTGTTGGCAGACCTCACTTAGGAAATCGGTAATATCTTCGAGTTCAAGGGTAATGTAACACTCCGAAAGTCCATGGTATAATCTAGATCGTCACATGATGAACTAAAACATATAACATTGTTTCTAAGCTCAAAATTATGTTTATAGAACATTTAGGATGTTTTAGAGTCAAGCCGTCAAGAAACGTCCATGACGTCTGAAACTAGCTAAATCAAACTAGTTGACGTCCCTATGTTTGATAAAGATTTGGGAGGGTCATATGAAGAACAAAAATTATAAAAAGACTTTAAATAGGTAGATTGTAGTACAAAGGGTAAAACCATCCAGTAATGACTCCCCAAGGACCACCAGAAGGTTCTTTAGGAGGACCCTAACGTTGGCAAGCAAGTTGCCATAGCAGCTTGCGGCAACATAGAATTAAAGGTCACTACGCGACACGGAGCTGACACGTGGGGTTGAAAAAAATTTCCTTGATTTGCAGAGCCTCCACGACGTCCACTACCTTAACCCAGATTCAAAAATAAAATGTGAAATTGACCCCGCGATATGCAACCACTTCCCTGATTCGTTAGTGACGTATTTTAAGCATTTTGACTTCACAAAAAGACCTATTTAAGTGAGGGGTCTTTTGGGTAATTTACAGGGTGACTCTATATTGACTTAGGGTCAGTTTTAAGTCATTTTCACTCACCTAAATCAAATTCCCAAAACAAAATCTAAAATCTCTCACCTTTCTCTCTCTATTCATCCTCAATTGAAGGATCAAGGAAGCTTGGAGAAAAATACCAAGTTCTAAAATTTTCTTCTCAAATTTTGTGTATTAAGATTCATTAAGTTGTTGGTTCTTCACTCTTGGAATTCCTTTTCCCAAGAGGTCATTTCAAAGTTGATTTTTAGATCACCTAATTCCTAGAGTTTTCCTCTTCGAATGGGTTTTCTTTTAAACTTGCAATTGATGATTTATTATAACTAATTGTGATAACCTATGGATAATTAAGTATATATTGTTGAGTAATTGATGTTAATTGTGGGATGTTTTGTGTGTATCATATCCATTTCCCCACTTTTTCCAAATCTTGGGTCTGGATTATAAATTGATTAGAATTGATGAATGCATTGATTGATAGACTTTTATTATCTACCCTAGATCGTGCATGGACTGCCTAAGGTAATGTATTTTTGGGATTGAATCTATTTCTTGAATAATTCATGACGAACCATTTTCCCCCTAACACTAGGTTATAAATTGAAGTTAATTGGGATAGTGATGATGCAACTAATTTAGTTATTGTTTTAATAACTATTGAATGATGCTACTACACCAATTATTGGATGAAATTGGTTGGTTGATGGTTAGACCATGATGATGGCTTGTGAAGAGGATTAGGGTTAGTCTTGTGATTTCAATCCTTTACTTAAATTATGACTTGTGTTTTAGTGATGAAGTTATATTGAAGTATACCTTAAGATAAGATTGATTAGGGTTGGTAAGATGTTGAATTGAAATGTCTTAATTTATTGCTTGTGAGTTGTTGGCTAAGATGTAATAATATAAGGTTGGTGATGAATTTCTTATGTGCCTTATCATAATGTGATTATTTAAATGTGTTACCCTCATATGTGTGAATTGCAATTAAAGGACAATACCATGCATTTCATGTTGAGCTAGGCTTGATGACTATATAAGGGGTAGACCCTATAACCTAAAATAATTTATTATTATTATTATTAATGAAATACATTTCAAAAAGGACTCTAGCTAAGCACCGAGTGAACTATAAGTGTGGAGTGTCCCTTGCCATACAGGGAAGGGAGGATCACTAATGTACTCATGAGATTGGACACTATAGTGTATGTAGAATAAAGAGGGTCCCAACAACATCTTCTAGTCCTTACACTATGTTGACCACATAGGAATACTAGCTAGTGGATCCACATAGATGATATCTTCATGTTTTGGTTCTACCTTGACAAGTAGTCTGTATTCTTTCGGTGTAGCGTTCCATGACACCGGATTCCACATTAGCTTATCTCATCTACGTCAGTTAAGGAAAGATGTTTTCAAAAGGTAAAATGAAGTAATAACTCTGAATAGAATGACCCAAGGGGTTTGTCTTAGTCTAGGTAGGGGTATAGGACTCTACCTATATATTGCACTAGTTAGCCTTGAGGAAAGTCTTAGAAGGATGTTCTTATTTTCTTATTAATGTAAATAATATGTATATGTTGATATTACATTTTAATGACACTATGTGATATTTATTTCACTTATGAACATGTGGTTGGTATCTATCGCTTAAGTATGATGATGTTTACTCTTAATGATATAGTATGCGAAGTGGGTATTTCTTATGGTTCTTGTTGGGTTTACTTGGTTGAATGAGGTTATGTGGCCTTACTTACTTTTAGAAGTAGTGTACTTAATGGGGATTCATGAGTAATGGTCTTGCATTGGTTATGATTTATGATCTCTTATACATGCTTGTTGATATTATAACTTGATGATAGAGCTGTCTTGATTATGTGCTCAATTATGTTGACATGATTAGACTTGGTATTGTTGGTATTGTGATATACATGGCCTTGATCTAAATAATATGTGCTTATTGATTGGTATTGGTTCTTGAATGTGCATAATGTGTTTTCAAAGTAAATTAGCATTCTTTAATGAAATGTCCTTTTTTAGCATGATTTCTATGTTGTGTGTTCATATGTCCCATACATAGTACAAGTGATGTGCTAACCCCATTTCTACCTTTTGTTCCAAAAATTTTAGGCTCCGGTCATTGAAAGATCGTGACCATTTGCAAGAAGGCTTGGAATCATTCTCCAAGTGGGTATGTCCTCATGTACGAGGATGATGCCTTGTTATTACTCTAGCTATGGTTCTTTGTTATAGTTTAAAGCCAGTTTTTTCATTCATCTTGTTTCAAGATATTTTTATAATCCCTTACGATAATATTTCTATACTTGTTTACCCGGGCTTAGCCTATGTTGTAGTTCAACTAGGTTAGATTGTTTAATATGAGACATAGTGTGGTTGGGTGGTGAGCCGTAAAGTAGAAACTGTGTAGTTTCTAATCGATGGGTCTATGTATACTCGATATGAATATATTATGTGTAAGCGCAAGCTCAAAGTAAACTTCATGAAGTAGTATTGAAGAAAAATTTTAAAATTTTGTGCATTTTTTCCTATGAATATAAAGAATAATGCTAAGAGGCTAGTCTTAGTCCTTTCCGAGGACGATGATGCTGGTTATGTCTAGGGGGTGCTCCCCGAATGTGATAAACTTGGTCTTAGAGCATGAGGTTTAATATCCCTAGAAACGATGTCTTATTAAACCATGTCCATGTAGATTCTTATTCATAATTTTGAAGCGCGCCACATTTATGAATAAGAGACTTTGTGATGCTTAGAAACTCTCATCTTCTTGTATTCCTATGTCCTTCCTCTAGAGTCTTATTATGTGCTTTCACCTAAACCTTGTATCGTGGTTATAGGTATGAATACTCGAAGGATAGCTAAGGTGCTAGAAGGGCCGAAGAAGAAATGGCTAATCGAGGAGCACAAGAGAGCCAAGTGCCTCCATAAAACAACCAAGTGCCCCCACTTGAGGAAGTTTCTATGTGTGATCAAGTTACGGTTGTTCCTACACCAATGAAGAATGGAGAGGTAAGGGTGTCTTTTCTGAATTTGGCCCAAGACATGACCTCTCAAGCCAATGTCGTCACTTCTCAAGTCCAATCCATGACCACTAAAGTGAATAGGGAGGTTGAACCTCGAGTGCCTCAACATGCTAACAATATGGCATCACGTTTGGGAGACTTTACTAGAATGAATGTACCTATGTTCTTCGGTTTGACATCAGATGAAGAACCTCAGATTTCCTTGATGAGGTCTATAAGATTCTCTATACTATCGGTGTGACCTCAATTTAGAAGGCCGAGTTGGCGGCTATCAACTCAAAGATGTAGCTCAAACTTAGTATGTGCAATAGAGGGATAATAGGGCACTAACAGGTGGTCCAGTGTCTTAAGAGATCTTCAAGAAGGCTTTCCCTTATTGGTTCTTTCCTAGATATCTGAGGGAGTCTAAGGTGGAAGTATTTATCAACCTTCGTCAAGGAGGTATGAGTTTACTTGACTATTCCTTGAAATTCACTAAATTTTCCAAGTATGCTCCCTCTTTGGTATCAAACCCAAGAAATAAGATGAGTAATTTTCTTATGGGTTGTTCGAAGACTTGGTTGAAGAATGTCATTCAGCTATGCTTCATGATAATATGAATATTTCTCATCGCATGGTTCATGCTCAACAAATGGAAGAAACTAGGTTAAGGAGGAAGAATACGGAGGCCAAGAAGACAAGATCTTATGTAGGTTGTTCTTCAAAGGGTAGGCTTGACATTCAAGACAAGACCAGGTTCAATAAGAGGTTTTTCTAATTAAGTTCCTTCCAAATTTCCCAAGGCTCATGATGAACGGGTGTCTAACCCTAATCCTCAAAAGGGAAGAAGTACTAGCTCAACAAGCAAGAATCCAACTTGTGGAAAGTGTAGAAAGAAACATATGGTTATTGCCTTGTTGGGATGGACAATTTCTTTGGGTGTGTCATTAGAGGGAAAAAGGTTATGGATTTCCCTAATGTGAATGGGAAAGACAAAGAAAGAGGGAAAGATCAAGCTAGTGGTTCTAATGTGGATGCTCCAAAGAAGAATTGCTTTTATGCACTTCGCTCTAGGGGTGAACAAGAGAGTTCTCCCAATGTGGTGACTTGTATATTACAAGTCTTCTCTATTGATTTTTATGCTTTACTTGATCTGGGTGATACATTATATTTTGTTACTCCCTTAATAGGTAGAAATTTTTATAACTTGCCTGATATCTTGAATAAAACTTTTTTGGTGTCCTCACCGGTGGTTGAGTCAGTGATTGCAATGAGGGTATATAAAAATTGTCCTATAATATTTCCCAATAGAGTTACTCATGTTGAATTAGTAGAACTTGATATGGTAGATTTTGATGTCAGTTTGGTGATGGATTGGTTGCATGATTGTTTTGCTTCCGTTGATTGTAGAACAAGAATTG
This sequence comes from Solanum habrochaites, assembly GCA_027704765.1. NCBI lineage: Eukaryota > Viridiplantae > Streptophyta > Magnoliopsida > Solanales > Solanaceae > Solanum > Solanum habrochaites. The sequence continues at coordinate 21,471,688 of JAKWJA010002499.1, read as the reverse complement.
TCAAATTCAAGTTTCCAAATGAACTCGTCTTAGAGTGGAAGGGGGGAAATTCTGTTCCTAGATGTCGTATTATATCTTTTCTAAAGTCTTGTAAGATGATATAAAAAGGGTGTTTATACCATATTGTAAGATTCAAAGATTTAGACTTTGAAAATCCTTCCATTTAATTTGTCCCCGTAGTGAGGTAATTTCCAAAGGTTTTTCCGAATGATCTTCCCGGAATCCCTCCCGACGAGAAACTGATTTTGGTATTGGCTTGCTACCGGATACTAACCCCATTTCAATTCCTCTTCATCGGATGGCTCCTGCCGAATTGAATGATTTGGAGTCTCAACTCAAGGACTTACTAGACAAAGGATTCATTAGACCTAGTATTTCTCCATGGGGTGCTCCGGTATTGTTTGTGACAAAGAAGGATGGGTCCCTTAGAATGTTCATTGATTATCATCAACTAAATAAAGAAACTATTAAGAACAAGTATCCTCTCCTCGAATTGACGACCTGTTTGGACCAATCCAGGGTCAGCTACTTCTAAGATTGACTTGAGATCGCGGTATCACCAACTTAGGGTGAGAGGCAAAGATATTCCAAAAACGACAATCCGAACTAAGATATGGTCACTATGATTATTTGTAATGTTTCATTGATCTCACTAATGTAACCTGGGAACATATATGGAAGTGGACACCAATTTTGACCGACCTTGGACCGTTTTAGAAATCTATTCGATTTTAAATACGTATTTACTTTAGAATTTTAATCGGACTTGGCTTGAAAATTATATTTTTAGTATGTTCTACTTTATAAAATTACGTAGATATTATTAAAATATTTTAAAAAATATTAATGAATTTCAAATTTAAAATTTAAACAATTTTTACACTTTCCTTTAAACAAAAAAAATTTTTTTAAAAATTTTTTAAATTCATAGCCTATTTTCTAGTTCTTTCAATTCTAGCCACTTGGAATTAGAGTTTTATTACAATCATGGCCTCCTCTCTTTCATTTCAATTTATAGCCATTTTAATTGCAATTTTAGCCATTCTATATCTTTGTCAATCTAATTTCAAAACATCATCTTTTAATCTCATCCGTCCGTCTTAAAAAATAAATCCTAGATCGAATCCTAACCCTTCATCTCTATCTAAACCAACGGTTGTGATTAAATCTCCCATTCTCTTTCTTCAACACAAAAAGACCCCAAAACCTAATTTTAATTCATTCTCACCCTCTCCTACTCTCTCCAGCCGCCCCACCTCTCTCTCTCCATTCTTTCCGGTGGAAATCGTCAACCCCAAGCGAGGCGGCGACGCCCCTCTCTCTCTTGTTGTCTTCCCTCTCTCTCTTGTCGCCTCTCCTCTCTCTCTCTCTCTTCGCCCCCTCTTCCTCTCCAAGCAGCCGCCTCTCTTCTCCCTTCTCTCTCCCTCTCCTCCATTTTTTCCGGCGAGGGAGACAGCCGGACGAAACACAACAGCCGCCGACGAGCATGCGAGAGGCGTCAACACAAGCAACACCGTCGCAGGGCAGCGTGCGTATATACACTTTCGTTTACTCCCTCTCCCGTGGTTCCTCCTCCCTTTTCCGACCAGCCGCCACCCTTCTCTTCTCCCTCTTTCTCCAAGCCGCCTTTCCTCCTTCTCTCTTCTGCCTCTCCATTCTCTTCCTCTCTTCCTCTCCTCTCTCTAGCGCCGCTGCGCTCTCTCACTCCCTTCCCCTTTGTCCATTCCAAGAGTTGCCATTGTCGGCGAGGCCAGCGACGCGGCCTCCATCTTTTATCCCTTCTTCCCTCTCCTCTCCTCTCCTCCCTCCTTCTTCTCCTCTCTTCTCGCAACACCAGCCGCCGCACAAAATCAGCTGGCTCTGATGAAGCAGCAACGCCTGGAGGGATGCACGATAGCAGCAGCAGCCCGGCGAGACGATATAACAGCAACCACCTGCAACAGCAACTCCGACCAGTAGCTGCACGGAGATGGCGGAACTCCGGTGAGTCTTCTCCTCTCTTCTCCTTCCTTTTCCTTTCTCTTCTCCAGCAGGGACGGCCAACAGCAAGTGCGAAAATAGCGACAGTCCGCCGAGAAGCAACAGTGACCAGCAATGCCTGGCGAAGGTCCAGCAGCAACATCGAGAGTCGACACAGACATCGAAAGAGAAGCATTTGGATAAGTAAGGTTCTTTACATATATGTCCTAGTTACGATTTTATTTATTTTATTAGTCTTGAGTTAGTGTGTGGGCTTCTTCTTCAAGAAAAATAATTCATGTTCTTCACTTTGCTCAAATTCATAATTCATATGTGTGAGCCAAATTTCGTCATTTTACTAATATGTTGTGATTTGGTTTCTTAAAATCATATGTCCTCATCAGTTTGCTTTTAAAATCTTTAAGATTAAACTGCTCATTGGTTCATTATGGTCATTTCTTTGCCATTATTTAATAGGGTAACTTCATTCATGCTTAGTAACTAATTCTTGAGGCATTTATTTTGTGGTAAAAATTTTTGTATGAGAACTCACTGTGGGCTAGTAAATGGGCATGGTAATGGATTATTCATGTCAGAATTCACACGTACAATATATGTGTTCGTTAACATGAAGCGTAATTTTTGCATATGAGTAGAATTTTGAAGGTTTGGATCCACTAATTGATATTGGCTTCATTGTGAACGAATTGACAGTTATTAAACTTTTATAGTTAATGATATAGAAGGTAATATTATAGTCATATGTAGCTTATTATAATGCGATTTATTGGGGTTGTAGGTATTTTTCTTTCTTAGATAGTTGTCTAGTTGTGGCTTCAATCGCATTTAAATTTTTGCTAAATTGATCGTGCTTGCTCCCTTAATTAAAAATAGACAGATTTGTTACTGTTATTGCATGGTAAATGATTTAAAAATCCGATTTAGTTCAATAAAATCAGGAAAGAATAATATTAATTGCATCTTTTTTTTCTTATTGGGAAAATTGAAGATTTTTTATTTGTTTATTTTTGGTAAAAAATAATTTAAATTTTCGATTTGGCTCTCTTTTAAAATAAGGAGAATAGTATATTATAATTGTTCTTAATTCATTTTATTTCCCATATTAAGTGCACCCCTTTTTTGCTATATAATAAAGACCCTTTATTCATTAAGACTGCAACATTAGATGCATCACTCTCAATCAAAAAATCGCCGTCTTCTCCATTCTATCATTTGTCTCTTGCTACTAACAAAACGTTAATTAGGCGGTAATATTAAAGGGTTCTTCTGTGCTATCTTATACTTGTTCGAGTAAAGGTTGGAATAATTCGTGTGGCTTAACGGTTAGTAATTCTCTATACATCACACTATTCTTTACATCACAATGTTGTGTAAGCTATTGTGTTGTTTGTAGAATTCGTCATTAAAACGATTTGCATATTGTCTCACTTAACTAACAAGTGTGATTACTGTGTAGTTATTTAATACTTGACGGTTTCATATTTGAAGTTCAAGTTGAAGATTAACTGAATGAAGGATTTATTTATTTGTTTGAATTGTATATTATTATCTAATGTTTTATTTTTTCGCTATTTATTTATTCGAATGTTGTAACAATTGTACATCCTAAAGATCATATAATAAATTTATTGGGGTCGTTCTAGGGGAGGGGGAGTTATAGATTATTTGTTTGATGAATTTTAGAAATCATGGGCATATAGGTTTGTCTTTCCAACCACTAGATTAATGTTTAAGGGTTATAATCTAATCCACTTTTCATTTGCTGGACACTTTTGTTAATGAAGTCTAAAAAATAATAAACTAGATTCCGTTAAATGTAAAAGTAAATCATAGTAATTTAATAGGCCGATTAGGTGTTTAAATAATGTATAATTTTAGCATCATGCTGGTCATGTAGAAACCAGTCTTAAGGTTTATTGTTCATACATTTAAATTTACAAAATTAGGCAATATATATGTATGTTTTGAACACCTAGAAATCATGTCTATAGGCTTGTAAATAACATTTACATATCACAGAAAAAATAGAACTTGTTGTGCAATATTTGTGCCTCCCCCTAAAATTAGTTAATATTATTCATGAGTAATCCCATGCGTTTCTTGAAGATTTCCGGCATCATTGCCAAATATGTTATTTTCTTAAATAATACTAAATTAGAATTTCATTTCATGAATTTTTAACTTGGCTTTAAAAAATATTTCTTATCAAAAACCTTGTATGTAATTTTATAAAAAAGTCATTATTCAAATCTTCCTTTAAAATTGGGATTGATTTGACATTGTTTATTTTTGAAAATAAATTATAAGCATATTCCTAACCTTTCGTTAGTGGGAAAGTCAAAGGAAACTACGAGGTCTAGTTCCAATTTTTAAAACACGACGCATCCTCGGATAGTACCACCTTACCCATGAATTTCAAAAAAAGAATTATGTGATTTATATGTAAATGTTTATGTGCCTAAGTTGTGGAATAAATCTTTTAAATCCTTTTTCAAAACATTAAAATATTTTTTATACCGACCTCAAATCAAAATTGTTTTCATGGTGGAGGAGCGCGATCAATAATATCGTTGGCATCATCACTATATAAAGAACACAAACAATTTTTTTTTTTTAACTAAAAAATCATATCAAAACTCCTTGTTAATTTTCAAACCTTACTTTCTCACAATATTAATTGTTTAATATTTCTAAATTTTGTTTATAAAACTTAGTCTCATGCTTAAATAAAACTTGATTGGTTATTTATTGCCAATCACCTAGCTTTGTGCTTAAATTAATAGTAGTAATGTTTTATCTTTGTTTAACACTTAGTAAGATTAAGAAATTAATAATTACACGACTTTGATTTGCTAATTGTACCCCCACATAGATTGTGAGATACGGCCGGGGGGTACCACACTTGTGGATATCGAGGGATGCCAACACTTCCTCGAGGTTGGTAATTTAAAACCCTTACTTAAATCTCTGGCCGTTGAACCTTAGTTAGACTTAGTTAGGTGTAGAAGGTGCCCTTAACGCGCTTTTAATTCGTCTAGTGGCGACTCCAAACTCAAAATCCCCAAAAGAGTTGTAGTCGCGCCACAAAAAACCCGTTTTCCGCGAAAATGGGCCGCGACCGAATGGCGACTCTGCTGGGATATTAGTTTACCATTACGTGTTATTGCTTCTTTATGTGGGGTTTATTTTATTTTTGTTAGGTGCTACTATGTGGAACTTATTTTGTTGCCTTAGTTATATTCTCCCTCTCCATGTTCCTCCCTTTCCCTTTCTTAATTGTTTATTCATGTTCACACTCTTCCCTTTCCCTATTTGTTTACATGTGAGTTTGTATCTTCTTTCCTTTATTTGTGTAGCTTTCATACTTTATATGTTTACTTCTTTATTTCATGCTTATTTATTATTGTTATAAAAATGCCTACCGTTTTCCAATTAAATGCTAAATGTTTATTGCTTTGATAAATTGGCATCCCGGTTAACTTCCCCAATGGGACCCTCTCCTTTTTTATGTCGTTTAGTGATGTTGTGGCATTCGCCACCTTCACAACTACTCCATCTTATTCAAATACCCATATAGAGAGGTCGGGCATATGGCGTGGAACGTAGTGGATTAGTTTTACTACCGCGAACGCCACGAGCCTCTCGCATAGAAATCCCTTCAAGTTCTGTGCAATACACTATAGAAGTCCTGGTTAAGTCTACATGCTGATAAGCCCTAGGAGGTTGACATTGGGGTCAATCCATGTAATTAGAGCCACATCTGGTAAAAGGCCCAACCCCTTAGGACAAATTGCATATTATGTAGTCACGTGATTCTAATACTCAACTCAAGTCAACATTGCCAAAAATGGAGTTTAGGAAGTTGTTTTTGTTACTTTGTTTGCAGGAGTCATGGCTGACCCTCACTTTCCCAACACGCAATGGTGGTCAAAAGTTAGTTCCCATTTGAAGACTTGGTGGAAAGATATTCAAAAAAATCGAGAGTTAGAAGCAAAGAATTTAGCGGCTCAGGCTTTGATCTCCGTAGAGTCAGATCGTCACTTATCAAGGCATTGTGAAATTCTGGGACATGAGAGGTTAGTCTTCAAAGTTCAGGGACTTTGAGCAACCCCAACATTAGAAGAAAAAGTGGAGGATTCTGGGCTCGCACGTTTACAAAGAGTTGGAAATGATGTTACACAAAAGCCAAGTCCAAGGATCTTTTCTGAAGCAAATGGAATTGTGGGTCTTAATCCAAATCTACTTTTGTTTGAAAAGAAGGTTGGATTTCTTTAGAGTCTTATATTCACACTTTGGGGAGAGGAAGGTCATCAAAACTTTTCATAGGGAATTGCTTGTTCTTCTGCAAAAGGGAAAGGTATCGTCTGTAATGCATTTCGCTGCGCCCTTTAGGCTCTTGGTTTTTTCTAGAAAAGGGGAAGATTCCACCCCCCCCCCCACCGGCTTTATGTTATGTGGGTCGTATGTTGGCTCGAGGTGGGGAAAACCCCTTGGTCCCCCTGATACTTGCAAGGAAATTCTAAAGAGCTTTTACTGCATGCACCAAAGGCAAAAGATACTTTGAGGGGTTGCAACTTCTGCTGCAACTTTGGGGCGTCGACATTTCTACCAAAGAGTAATAAAGTAGACATTGTTAGAGGGACTATGGGGAACAAAATTATCAACCCATCCCTAAGGATGAAACATTGTATATCCACCTGTTGGGAACAGAGGAATGGTTAACATACCTAAAGGAGCGCCAGACCGTTGAAAATACAATGAAAGTTTATGGTTGAAGAAGCCACGACGTTGCCATCATAAGAGAGAAAGGCAATGAACTTTCTTCATTGAGGCTTTATCGGTTTGAATGTGGGTTTTTGCAACGATATGCACCACTTTCGAAGTCATTCGACAATTCGGACAGACCAAATGATACCTCTGCGATCCCACATGAGCCACTATGGATAAATGCCTTTGGGTCAGAATTACCGCAAGTGAAAACACTATATGAGGCTTGGAAGAAAGACTGTGATAAACTACGATGTCAAGAGCACCCAGACCCTTCTGCACACCTGAATATTATGTAGGCTTTTGGGGATGCAGAGCATAGAGATTTAGTGATAGGAGGGTCTTCCTGGATTTTTGGCGATGAAAAAAGAGAGAAGAGAGGAAGATGGGGCCGCAAAACATCCTCAACACCGATTATGACATAAACCCCAGAAATGAGGAAGCAGATGTGCCTTAAACATTGACAGGCAACATGATTAAAGTTTTTTTTCTTTTATTCCCCATATGTTATGCCCTAGCCCTTTAGTTATCTTTCGATGAGTAATAAATAGAAATATTTAATAATTGAAAGTGGTTTTTATGCTCTAAAACTCTACACTCCAAATTGGCAAACAAGGCTTGATTAATATTATGCATCATATGTGTCGCTTAAGGCCTACCTCTGGCTCAAATGAGGTTCCGTGCATTTGCATTTAGGGCGTTATTCAAAACAAAGTGTTGATATTATGATATATCAAACACCTAACTCTTTTCTTTTGATTCTATTGTTTTTCCCATTTCCCAAGGTTTGAATCTGTCCTTCATCTGGCACATACACGATCAAAAGGGACCCCCCCTTCTCTCTTCTCAAAAAGAGCCAAGCTCAAAGACAAACGGTATAAAATGGTTGACCGAACAACAGCACCACTGAAAGGGTTAGAACGCTTCTGAGGGAGGGACAACTTCAAAATGGATCTTGTCCTAAGACTTGAGAGTAAGCATTTCATAATTGGAAGAAGAGGTAGCTCACATTGCGTGATTTGGCCAAGTGTCTATCTCTCTTGGAACCACTTTGGAGAAACATAGGACAATCTCATAACCCAACAGCCACGCCAAAACAATCATCCAATCCGTAATATCCCCCATCTTGAACCCATTAGTCCAAATACCTTTCCACCACCCAAGACAAAATACACAAGTTCCATTCACCACTATTACCAACTACCAAAACAAACCTTCCCAGAAAAAACAAACAACCCCAAACACAAAAGATCCCATATAATTTCGGGAACAATTAATCACAATCCCATATACGTTGAACTGGGAAACTTGCCCCTCTGACTCATGACCTCCATTGAATCGGAGGTCCCATAAGAAAGACATCCTTACTAATAAAAAACTGACTGAGAATTAGACAAACTTGATCAACAGGGTAACAACAGTGGAAGGAAACAGAAGTTGGGAGGATTGGGCTATGAGGATCGTGCATGCATCCTGATGTGGAAAACTGCCCGAAGGATCGAAGTTCGAAATTTGAGACATTCAATGGCATTGGGGATTCCAAAAGCACCACCTCGAATGTATTGTGACAAACTTGTAGGGGTGGGGAGGATGAGAGTATAATCATGAAGTTGTTCATGAGGAGTCTTACTGGGGAGGCCCACATAATGGTCATTGACAAGACCCACGGCAATGGGATTATATGGGTGAATATGGAACTGACTTCATGAATAGGTTTGGTTCAATATTGAAAAATGCGCCTGATTGGTTTTACATTCAGAACTAAAGAAGAAAACGAGTGAATCATTTCAGAGAATATGCATAAGATGTAGGTCTGAGGCGGGCTAGGGCAAGACCCAATGGAAGAATCTCAAATGAAAGACTATCTATTTATCTGTGCCCAAGAACCACAATACTATGATCCGAAAATGATGATGCCTGGTGGCTGAAAAGAGTTCGCTGAAATCATCAAAACTAGGGCGAAAGAATTGGAGAAAGGACATAAAAACTGGGGGACTATCATCAACTTGGAGGCTTTACAAGCAACCAACAAGCTCTGCAATCGGGTGTTGAATAACAGAGTAGAGTCGAAGGAAAACAGGTTCTGTAATTGATGGGCCTCATGGAAATAGGACCCCTTGAGGCACAAGGACAACAAACCCACCACATCCCATTACCTACACAAACCATTACCCTCACACCCCCATTTACCCTAACATTCCCTCAGCTCCACACCATATATCTCCCAACCCATGTCAATAATACCCAAAACGCTCCTCCCTAATACTTGAATGCCTCCATTATCTGTCTATAATGTTCAAAACCAAACATTTCCAAACTCCAACCCCTACGCAACACCCAAATACCGAAATATAGACCTTCCATGAAAGGAAGAGAACTACAAAAACCTATACCCCCTTTGGGCTGAACCCATAGCACAACTTTATGAGAGACTGAACAGGCCTGGGTATGTCTCTCCAATTCCTGCATTACATGTGGGAGTTAAGCGCGAAATGGTACGACCCTAACAAGGTTGAGGCCTACCATTCTGGATGAAGGGCCACACCACCGAAGTTTGCAAGCCCTTAAGGCTAAGGTTCAAATGTTGATTGATACAAAAACCATCCAGATCGAAGGATCCTACACCGAATGTTGACGAAAATAATCCTCTCCCTAAAACCATCAAGTCAACATGGTGGAAGCTGGGGATGTCTGGGATTGGGAAGAACTATGTGGGCCGTCGAACAGAAGGAGCCATGTCTAACATACCAAAGCACCACGGATAGGCAAGGACTCGTCCCATTTAAAGTAAGAAGTTGCTGCACCAGACCACCGTTCGCTGTCTATAAGGGCATCCCTCCCAATACAATGTGACACACATGCTGTCCTGGGATTCAACAAAAGAGAAACAAAATCGTGGAAGAGACAAATGTTGCCCACAGGGACACCAGATCTGAAGAATTACACTTATGAAATTTGGTCCAGGAGGGAAGAGCTCTAGGCAAATCTAAAGCACCAGGCGTAGAGCTTGCGGATCAAAGTATTTGGAAAAAGGTTAACGCTAAAAGAATACTCTGTAATTGAGCCAGCTGAGTAAAACCCCTTCCAAATATCAATTCGGAGTTATGCAATCTTATGAAACTCATCGAGATGCCCTTCTGAAGATCTTGGTGAAGCTTATGTCCCATCTAACACACTCATGGAGAGGTATCCAAATGGTGGGGCAGGTCTTTGAGGCTTAACCAAAATATCTTTTCACAAAGATGAAGATGACCAATCGAAGGAACACAACTCAAAATAAAGCTTGTACATTCGGTCTAGTATCAAATAAGGTGAAAACCAAAGCATAGATTGATGCAGGTTCAGGTTTAAAACATTGCCCTCTGAGCACACTGACAAGGCTGGGGTGTGGATAGTGCAAAAATTCAGCCATGGAAGATGAATGTGAGGGTATTATTTTGGAGGCCTCCCAGAGAGGGCACTATTGGGGAGATAACCTTGGACATGCTCATGTGGTCTGTCACTTTCCCCATCTTTCAAATTTGGGGACATCCGTCATCGTACAACTTATTGTTGGGGTCGTCAATGGATTCTATGGCTGGCGTGTTCCATATACTCTTCACCAATGCCTGAAGTTTGAATGGATTACGAAAGAGGTTGTAGTCTATGGGGAAAAGGGGGCATCCTGTATACACGATTGAAGGAAGAGAGAACATGGGGATGGCGAAAGTACCATACAGAGGAGCTGTTGGATATTGAGTTGAACCTTGGTTCAGCCAAAAAAAAAAAAAATTAGATATGATGGGACTGGTTCGGTGTCGAGTTGGAAGGTTTGGGGCTGAATACAAGGGATAGTGAAAACTATCAGGCCTGTTCGAAACATTCCACACTTTTGGCTTGGGTTATTGGGTTATAAGTACACCACCAAAAGAATGGCTAGATTGGCGACCACCTAGAGATGGGGTAATACTATCCATTGGAAAGGACCCATAACCGCATTGTATTCAATCATTTCGATCAGACAGGTTTCATGGGAGACAGTATTGATGAGATCTCAAGTAGACTTTGAAGGGTTATCGCTAACCAAAAGAAGAGGGGACAGTTGCAATCGTCGTGATCAAGAGGGAGGAGAAAGGGGGCCCTTAGTGGAAGCAAGGAAGCAAAAGGGATCAGCGTCAGCAACGGCCCTACTCCATCATCCAGACTCAGTCGAGCATCGGGTAGCCTTGGAAGATGTTTTCTATCAAGTTTAATTCAAATAAAAGACTGGTAATAAAGTTTTAATCCCGTTTCCCCTGTATGATTTCGAATGAGGACTTATGAAATTTCAAATCTTATCACTAAAGTTCTTTCCCCATTTTTCTTGTCTTGTATTTAATTTTTGTTATTTTTGTTTCACCAGCAAAATTCATTATAAAAAATGTGAATCTAAGCTATGGCATACAATGAGACTGCTCAACTTAACATTAATGATTAGAGAAGTCGAAGACAATGAGGTTCCCGAGGAGTTAATCCAAAAGGGTTGAGGAGTTCGAGGAAAAAACCCAATTCCAAATTTGGTAGAGACGAAGTGAGTGAATTTGGGAAAGCGGAGGTCGGTGATTGAGGAGGAGGTGATACAAGAAACCCGGGTAAGCCTTCCACATGACAAAAGAAGACAAGAAAGAGTACACGAGTTTCTCATAGAGATAAGGATATTTTGCGTGGTCTACGCAGACATGGACAGGGCTAAGAGTACTTCACATCGTTAGCCCATCGAATGCCCACTGCTCCAGCAGATCTTCCGGTAAAACGAAGCTGAGAAAATACAAGCCAGAGATAAGTTTGAAAATCAAAGAAGAAGTATCCAAGCAATTAGATGCTGGGATACTTCCCAAGTGAAGACTACCCCAATTGGCTTGCAAAATGTCGTTCCGTGCCCCAAGAAAGACGGCAAGGTCAGAGTTTTGCGTGTGGAATTATCGAGATTTCAATTAAGCTAGCCCTAAAGATAACTTCCATTACCAAACATTACACAATACTGATTGGACAATTGTGCTAAGCATCGAAAACCAGTCATTTGTGGATTGCTTTGCGGCTATCATCAAATTGAATTGCACAAAGCACGATGCTGAGAAAAATTGCCTCATTTCACGCCGTGGGGCTGTTATAACTACAAGGTAATTGCCTTTTGGATTAAAGAAGGTGGGGGCTAAGTACATGAGAGCGATTGAACTACTTTGTTTCATGACATGATCCATTAATGGAAATTGACGTTTATGTGGATGATGTCATCATCAAATCAAAGGAAAGTTAAATTCATTTGGAGGATTTACGGAAATTCTTCGCCAGCTACGCAAGTACAAGCTGAAACTGAATACGGAACACAAATTGTCTTTGGTGTTGCCGCTGTGAAAGCTTTTCGGTTTCATTGTAAGTAGTCGAGGGTTATAGGAATTAGACCCGTCGAAGATTCAAAGCCTCGGATCGTCCCCCACCAAAAGAAGCAAGAAGGAGGTAATGAGTTGGAGTTTCTTTAGGGCGACTTAACTAAATCAGTCGTATCATTACTCAGTCTACTGTCATCTGTGCACCTATCTTCAAGCTGTTTTAAAAAGGAATGCTCAGGTGTGACTGGAACAGGGTGAATTCAACAGGCATTGACAAGATCAAAGCTATTCTATTCCAATCATACTGTATTGTTGCACAGAGGCCAGTCAGTGTAGACCATTACTTTTGTATATTTCAGTATTGTTGGATAATGCTTTCAGTGCCTCTTGGGACAACACGATGAAACAGGGAGGAGGGGAGGAAGGAGCAAGCAAATATTATATGAGCAAGAAGAGTTCACATCGTGCGAGTGCCAGATACTCTCTATTAGAGCGTAACCTGTTGTGCTCTAAACATGGGTTGCCCCAAAAAGTTAAGGACATGACCTATCATCGCATATACTTATCTGATTTCAAGGATGGATCCGTTGAATGTATATCTTTCAAAAGCCCATGCCCGGTAAAGTGCAAAATGGCAGATACTGTTGGAGCGAGTTGGACATAGGTATGTCACGAAAAAAGCAGTTGAGTGAAAGCACAGGAATTAATTAGCAGACCATATGAAGAGGAACCCAGTGGGACGATGATTTACAGACCGCTGAAGAACCACTTCCCAGAGAAGAGGTGGCTTTTGTGGGAGAGGACATTTTGAATAAGAAATATGATGGATGGAGAATGTTCTTATGGAGTAAGAATCTGAATGGATGCCGGCCATGGGGCTGTCGTGTGTTTTTTTTTGTTTTGATCTCAACCACCGGGCGGCCAACATTATCCAGTATCAGCAAAGCTCCAAGATTCCTTTGCTCAAATAATATGGCGAATACAAGCATGCATTAGGTCTCCGACGGGGAGCGATCACTGGAATGTCCAGGAAAATGATAATAATAGGGGATTCAGACCTATTGATCCATCAGGGTTCGAGGTGTTGGGAAACAAAAAATAGAAGTTGATCGTTACCATATTTGGAGCGTGCAAGGATATGTAAAAGGTTTGGCAAAAAGGAACCAAAAACAGGATTTAGACATGTACAAAGGGTCCAAAAATTGAATTGCAGACGCCTTAGACTCTGTTCTTCGATGATCGACAACCTGATCACCCCCCCCCACCCAATTAAACAGCCTATTGCAAATTCATATAATATGAAAACAACCGCCTTATTGTTTCATGTGAGGAAGAGCCTGATGGAAAGCCTGGTACGATGACATTAGCCAGATCGAAGATTTTGAAGGGTGAATACACAGAAGATGCAACAAGTGTACAAAAGCGTTACAATTCGAAAGGTTCGGTTAGCAACCCAATTCTTTACGTGGGGGAAATCCCTCTATAGGAGAACTTCACGATTTGGAGGTGCAAATGTCGTCGAAGCGAGAGGGCTAGAAGGATGGTCGACGAGATACAGCAAGGCACCTGTGGCCCTCACATGAACGGTTTTACATTAGCAAGAAGATCATGAGATCAGGATATTATTGGCCTAACTATGGAGACAGAGGGCATTCGCTACGTCCAGAAATGCCATTCAATGTCAGACTCACGCAGATATGGATCGAGTACCTCCCAACGAAACTCCATGTCACCAGTTCCACCTTGGCCGCTTCGCAGCATGGGGCAGGGATGTCAGTGGTTAATCGATGCCAACAGCATCCAACGGGCACCAGATTCATCTTGTCGCAATTGACTATTTCACCAGGGGGGTTGAGGGCCACCTCCCATAAATCGGTGACAAAGAAAGTTGTGGATGACTTGTCAAAAACAACATTATTGTAGTTGGAATCCCTGAGTCAATCATCACCGCACAACGGCCACCAACCTGAACAGTGACTGATGAGATCAATGTGTGCGAAAGTTCAAGATCATACATCGAAAACTCTTTTACACATATTACAGGCCACAGATATGAATGGGCTGTTGAGGACCGCAAACAAAAAACATCAAAAAGGATATTGCGCAGATGATAGCATAATCACAAACAATGGAGGAAAAAGCTACCTTTCGAATTGCTGGGGTATCGTACCCAACCCCCCCAATCAGAACTCCACAGGGGCCACTCCTATTTCTTAGTATTACGGCACTGAAGTGAATTACCCGCCAAAGTTGAGATACCTTCCCTAAGGGATCAATCCAAGAAGATAAGTTGAGTGATGCTTTTGATTGGGGCATACAAGGTTCGGGCAGAGCATTTGGATTATAGATGGGAAGAGGATTACGCATTTGTCATGTCAGGCTCCTATCCGAATAGAATGGCCAGAGCTTTCAACAAGAAGGTCAAACCCAGACATTTCTCACCTGGGCAACTTGTTTTGAAGCGGCTTTTTCAAATAAGACGAGGCAAAGGGTAATTTCACCAAATTGGCAAGGTCGTAAATAAGTCTTCGAGTAATGACAGGCGGAGCCACCTCATACTTGAAGAAATGGATGGAGAATTGGCCAAAAACCTATCAATCAGAAACTTATGTGAAAAAGTATTACCTCTAGGAGATTGACTCCATGTCTTTTGTAATTGGAACTACGTATACCTGATTCCGTTTTTAAGAGGGGATACGTAGGCGCTCCTATGGGGTGCGGTCTTATTTACAAATACAACTTTCATTTCCCCCTTTTTCCATGATAACTTGGGAGCAGAATTTTTGAGAGGTCTCAAAAAATTCCGCAAGATTTCTCCTGGCACATCTTCATAATGGGGCAGAGAAATTTGAGTAAACCAAAATTTCACCAAAAGTTTCTTCTCAACCAAAGCAGTCAGCTTACAAACGAAGATTTTAAATGATGCTCCACATTTAGTCATACGTTGTAAAGTCTTCAAACCTATGCGATGGTCAAAGATTCGACATCGCCTGTATTTAAACGATAATTGCAAAATCTTTTCACAAGTTTTTTTCTTGATTTGATTGTATTTTATTGTTTATGTGTTATTATTATTATGATGATGGGGCGTGTTTCGTTGGTTTTTCTCTTTTCTTTCTTCCGTTCCCCTTTTTGATGAAAAAAAACAAGACGCTCGAAGAGTGTGGATGGCAAGCCAAGGAGCACGCTGCGCCAAATCATGGATACGGATCAACCTCCCCCCTTTAAAACTAAACTATTTTCTTTGAATGTAGAACCACAGTACAATTAACAAAGGCAACCGCACAACAATCAACATAGCCACGTTTGAGCCCGACATATGACACTCGATCCTTCCAATAAGGGGACGCGAAAAGCTACTGTATGCCCTCAAGCAAATGCTGTGCTGACAAATTTAACATTGTGCCGATATTTGCATCATTGCACCTACGCCTGATATACCTATGGCTCAAAGAACACATCAGTATATTATGCCCAAGAAGCCGAAAGCAACATTGCATGGCCGGAATTTCATGTTGCCGAGGAAAAAAAATCATCGATAGGCCCAATATTGATTTATGCTCGAAGAATTGATTTAATTGCATGAGATCGATATTTTAGGTGCCCGAAGAAGAAAATGCACCATCACATATGCTCGATACTGCATTGTGCCCGATATTTACATTATGCCCGAAGAAGAAGAAGGCTCATTGCATTGTAGCTCGATATTGCATGTGCCCGAAAGAAAGAAGTGCCATCATTGCATTTGTGCTTGATATTGCATGTGCCCGAAGAAAATGCATCTGCATGTGCTCGATAGTGCATGTGCCCGAAGAAATGCAAATCGCATTGTGCCAGAGAGCATTGTGCCCCAAGTTTGCATAAGTCAAGATTGGATCGTGCTCGAAGTTACATGCGCCCGAATCAAATCAAAGTCACAAGAGTATCAACAGATGTTCAAAAGACGATACGCTCTCTTTCAATCATTATTTGTATCCAAAGGCGTTCATCCTCCAAAGCGTCATCTTTCATGGCTGGGACTTCACGTCATGCCTGAGGACTTATCTTAGCTTACCATGTCCCTAAGGTATAATAGTCTAAAGGCCTCATCCTCATGGCTGCGGATATCAATCAGGGCCTAAAGGGTTTACTTTTCTGTCTATCATAATCGAAGGTGTCATAGTCTAAAGGCGTCTTTTCATGGCTACAGAAAACCTTTTATGACCTTGAGCGATACACCCTGGCTAATCATGGCCCCGAGACTCATAGCTAAGACGTCATTTGGCATGGTCTTAGCAAACATTCATGGTCACATGGGAATGCATATGTGACATAGATATGTTCTATTTATTCTATTTAGACTAGTATTATAAGTTACAGATGTGCAGATCACAGACCAAAGGCGCTGTTTTTGAACGATGTTCACTTGTTTACAGAACGAAGGCTCCGACAAATCGTGGTACTCGGCACTATCGTTTCGCTATCATCTCATCAGGCTACATGAAGATATCTTCGAATTCGACTCGCCACTGTAACTCCCCCGTACTGTCTCTTCATTCCAGGCTCGTCGCCTTAATAATTATGACATCTAGGCTCGTAAGCCGTACAATGCGACATCTAGGCTCTCGCCTTACAATGCGACATCTAGGCTCGTCTGCTTAACAATAGGGGCATTAGGCTCGTCCGCCTTTAAAACGACCATTAGGTTTGTCCATCTTTTAGGAATTAGCCGTCCACTTAAAAAGGACAATCGCGTGTCCGATCTTGTACATTTATGTTCGTCCGCTTATAAGATATTTAGGCTGTCGCCTTTAAAACGACACGTAGGCTCGTCTCTGCCTTAAAATGACGTTTAAGATTTCCTTTATAACTAGATTATTTGCGTTCTATACTGTTAGATCTTTATAGTATCAAATCTATTGAGTTTGACGTTCATTCTTCAGAATGGTCAATCTACGCGAAGTTGAAGACTATCAAGGTTGCACTACGTCCAAAAACAGATCGCTTTTATCACCTCATTGGTCTATTTAGAACTCATATTTTTATTATTATTGGTCATACTTTATCTATTTAGAAGCTAACATTTGTATCTAGATTTGCAGATATGATCGATAGCCCTTGATTTACAATTAGCATGATTGTCCTTATCACAACAACGACTCTATATCATTTGCTACTTTATAATCTGAAACAGTGCTCAAATGCTGACATGCTGTTCTCATAATGCTCTTCTAGCCTCTATCTCTCTTTCTCGTACTCAATTATTATTCAAGCCGATATCGTGCCTTTGAATACCTTAGCGCTCTTTCAACTTTTAAGAGTTTCATTTGCCTTGAATCTAGAACTCCACACGACCTGATTCTCGTATAACCAGAGATACGTAGGCGACTTAAAAACAAAGTCTCGGTCGTACCCTCTTTTTCAACTCTATATCGTTTCATTGATCCAATGACAGCTCTCGTCGCGCCGGACAAAATCGGATACTAAGTTCAACGTGGTGCCTGGACAATTACATTCTCATTTCAATCACAAGGGCCGGCTGTTGACACCCCAATTTGAACGACCTTTTGAAACTTTTAGAAATCCTATTCAAGTAATACGTATTTTAAATTTTAGAATTTTCAATCGACTTGCTTGAAAAATTATATTTAGTATGTTCTACTTTATAAAAATTAATAGTAGATATTATTAAAATATTTGTAAAATTATTAATGAATTTAAAGGTTTAAAATTTAAAAACAATTTACACTTTCTAAAATTATTTAAAATTCTAGCCTATTTATATGTCTTTCATTCTAGCCACTGGATTAGAGTTTATTACATCATAGACCTGTCATTCAATATAGCAATTTAATTGAAATTTTAGCCAGTCTAGATATTTGTCAATCTAATTTCAAAACATCATCTTTTAATCTCATCCGTCCGTCTTAAAAACTTAAAAATCTATATCGAATCTAACCCTTCATCTCTCTTACCAACGGTTTGTGATTAATCTCCCATTTCTCTTTCTTCAACACAAAAAGACCCCAAAACCTAATTTTAATCATTCTCAACCCTTCCTGACCTTACAGCCGCCCCAACTCTCTCTCTCCATTATTTACGGTGGAAATCGTCAACCCAAGCGAGGAGGCGATTGCCCCTATCTTTGTTATTTCCTCTCTTCTGGTCGCCTCGCCGCTCTCTCTTCTCTCTTTGCCCCACCTCTTCCTCTTCCCAAGCAGCCGACTCCTTTTCTCCCCTTCTCTCTCCCTTCCTCCATTTTTTCCGGCGAGGGAGACAGCCGGACGAAAACAACAAAAGCCGCCAGAAGAGCAGCGAGAGCGGGTCAACCACAGCCCACCGTCGCCGGCAGGCTGCAGCGGGCGTTCTCTCCCGTTCGTTTCCCTCCTCTCCCGTGGTTCCTCCTCCCTTTTCCGACCAGCGCCACCCTTCCTTTCCCCTCTTTCTCCAAGCGCCTTTCCTCCTTTCTCTTCTCCCTTCCAATTCTCTTCTCTCGTCCCTCCTATCTCTAGGCCGCTGCGCTTCTCACTCCCTTCCCTTTGTCCATTCAAGAGTTCCATTGTAGGCCGGGCCAGCGAACGCGGCCTCCATCTTTTATCCCTTCTTCCCTCTCCCTACCTTCCTCCCTCCTTCTTTCCTCTCTTCTCGCAACACAAGCCGAAGCACAAATCAGCTGGGATCTGATGGGAAAGCAGCAACGCCTGGAGGGATGCACGTGCAGCAGCAGCCCGGCGATACGATTAATCAACAGCAACCACCTGCAACAGCAACTCCGACCGTAGCTGCACGAGATGGCGAACTCCGGTGCGTCTTCTCATCTCTCTCATTCCTTTTCCTTTTCTTCGCCAGAGACGGCCAACAGCAAGTGCGAAAATAGCGACAGTCCGCCGAGAAGCAACAGTGACCAGCAATGCCTGGCGAAGGTCCAGCAGCAACATCGAGAGGCGACACAGACATCGAAAGGGAAGCATTTGGATAAGTAAGGTTCTTTACATATATGTCCTAGTTACGATTTTATTTATTTTATTAGTCTTGAGTTAGTGTGTGGGCTTCTTCTTCAAGAAAAATAATTCATGTTCTTCACTTTGCTCAAATTCATATTCATTATTTGTGAGCCAAATTTCGTCATTTACATAATATGTTGTGATTGTTTTTAAATATCATATGTTCCTCATCAGTTTGCTTTAAAAAGCTTTAAGATTTTAAACGCTATGGTTCATTATGGTCATTTCTTTGCCATTATTTAATAGGTAAACTTCATTCATGCTTAGTAACTAATTCTTGAGGCATTTATTTTGTGGTAAAATTTTTGTATGCCGACTCACTGTGGCTAGTAAACTGCGGCATGTAATGGATTATTCATGTCAGAATTCACACGTACAATATATGTGTTCGTTAACATGAAGCGTAATTTTTGCATATGAGTAGAATTTTGCAGGTTTGGATCCACTAATTGATATTGGCTTCATTGTGAACGAATTGTGGTTAATAACTTTATAGTTAATTGTATATAGAAGGTATATATATTAATATGATAGCTTATTATAATTGCGATTTATTGTGGGTTGTATGTGTATTTTCTTTCCTTTAAGATAGTTGTCTATTGTGGCTCAATCGCATAAATTTTGGCTAATTGATTCGTGCTACCTTAATTAAAATAGACAGATTTGTTACTGTTTATGCATGGTAAAAATGATTTAAAAATCCGATTTAGTTCCCATAAAATCAGGAAAGAATAATATTAATTGATCTTTTTTTTCTTATTTGGAAAATTGATAGATTTTTTATTTGTTTATTTTTGGTTGGTAAACAAAAATTAAATTTTTATGATTGGCTCTCTTTTAAAATAAGGAAAATTATATATTATAATGATTCTTAATTCATTTATTCCCAATTAAGTACACCCTTTGCTTATATAATAAGACCCCTTTTAGTCATAAGCACTTCAAACAGAGATTCATTCACTCTCAATCACAAAAATCTCTCATCATTCCTCTCTCATTTGCTTCTTCTCTTGACTACTTAAACCAAACAACGTTAATATTACGGTAATTATTCAAGGGTTTCTTTGTATCTTATTACTTTGTTCGAGTAAAGTTGAATCATGCGTTTGCTTAACGGTTAGTATTCTTAACCATTCACAATATCTTTACATTAACCCCAATTGTGTAAGCTTGTTTGATGTAGAATTCGTCATTGTTAAAAGATTGATATGTCTCACCATGAACTAACAAGTGTGATTAAATTGTGTAGTTATTTAATTACTTTGACAGGTTTATCTTTGAAGTTCAAAGTTGAAGATAATGCAAGAAGGATTTATTTATTTGTTTGAATGTATATAATATCTATATGTTTGTATTTTTTCGCTATTTTATTTATTGAATGTGTAACAATTGTAATCCTAAAGATCAGATAATAAATTTATTTGGGGGGTCGTCTAGGGGAGGGGGATTTATATGCTTATTGTTCGTTATATTTTGAGAAATAATGCTATAGGTTTGTCTTTAACCACCTAGATTTTAATGTTATAGGTGTTATAATCTTAATCACTTTTCAATTTGCTACACTCTTTTGTTAATGAAGTCTAAAAAATACTAAACTAGATTCCGTTTAATGTTAAAGTAAATCATAGTAATTTGAATAGGCCGATAGGTGTTAAATAATGTTATAATGTAGCATCATTGTCTGTAGAAACCCCATGTCTAAGGTTAATTGTCATAACATTTAATTACAAATTGGCATTAATAGTTATTTTTTGAACACCTAGAAAAATCAGTCTCTAGGCTTGTAAATAAACTCTCAAACATATCCACAAAAATAGAACTTGTTGTGTGCATATTTGTGCCCCTCCCCCTAAAATTAGTTAATATCATTTCATGAGTAATCCCATTGTTTTCTTGAAGATTTCGCCATCCTTGCAATATGTTATTTTCTTAAAATTAATACTAAATTAGAATCATTTCATGCATTTAAATTGGCTTTAAAAAATATTTCATTCAAAAACCTTGTAATTTTCTTAAAAAGTCATTATTCAATCTTCCTTTCAAAATTTTGGATGATTTTGAACATTGTTTATTTGAAAATAAAGATAAGCACTTCTCCTAACCTATCGTTAGTGGGAAAGTCAAAGGAACTACGAGGTCTAGTTCCAATTTTAAACCGACGCAATCCTCGGAAGTAACCTCCCATGAATTCAAAAAAGAATTATGTGATTTATATGTAAATGTTTAGTGCCTACGTGTGAACTAAATCTTTAATCATTTTTTTCAAAACATAACTATTTTTTATACCGACATCAAATCAAAATTGTTTCTATGGTGAGGAGAGCGATCAATAATATCGTGGACATATCCCTATAAGAAACAAAGCAATTTTTTTTTTAAATAAAAAAATGTATTCAAAACTTGCTTAATTTTCAAAACCTTACTTTCTCCACATATTAATTGTTGAATATTTAAAATTTTGTTTATAACTTAGTCTCATGCTTAAATAAAACTTGATTGTATTTATTGCCATCACCTAGCTTGCATGTTAAATTAAAGTATTATTGTTTTATATTTGGGATCACTTAGAAGATTAAATAAATTAATAAATTAACCTTGACTTTGATGGCTACTTGTACCCCCACATTAGATGGCATGAAGATACGGCCGGGCCCACACTTGTGGACTCGAGGGATGCCTCACACTTTCCGAGGGTAGGTAATTTGAAACCCTACCTTATCTCTGGCCGTTGACCTTAGTTAGACTTAGTTTAGTTAGGTTGGGATGAGGTGCCTAACGCGGGCCCTTAATTGTTAGGTGGCGACTCCAAAAC
Source organism: Solanum habrochaites (assembly GCA_027704765.1). Classification (NCBI taxonomy): domain Eukaryota; kingdom Viridiplantae; phylum Streptophyta; class Magnoliopsida; order Solanales; family Solanaceae; genus Solanum; species Solanum habrochaites. Next base: position 21,449,798 of record JAKWJA010002499.1, on the reverse strand, counting down.
TCAAAAATTCCCAAAAGAGTTGTATAGGTCGCGCACAAAACCCCGTTTTCCCGAAATGGTGGCGCGGACAATGGATCTCATTGAAAATAGGGTGGTTTCAGTTGACCCTAGATTTATTTTTCATTGTCTTCATTGATGACATCTTGATATATTCGAAAAATGAGGGTGAACACATGGATAATTTGAGAGTGGTGTTGAAAGTGTTTAAGGAACACGAACTATATTACAAGTATAGCAAATGTGAGTTTTGGTTGAGGTCGGTGGCATTTCTTAGTCATATCATCTGTAGTGAGGGAGTTGAGGTTGATCCATGGAAAACCAAAGTGATGAAAAATTGGCTTAAGCCATTGACTCCGACCGACAGTAGAAGCTTTTTGGGTCTAGCGGGATACTATAGGAGGTTTGTGGATGGTTTTGTGTTCATTGAATCTCCTTTAACTATCTTACCCAAAAGAGTGTGAAATTTAAGAGGTCGGAGGCATGTAAAAGACGCTTCTGAATTTTGAAAGATAGGATCACATCAACTCCGGTATTGACACTATCGGAGGTTACATGGGTCTTTGTTGTATATTGTAATGTATCCCGAGTGGTCTTGGGGTGTGTTCTTATGAAACATGGGAAAATAGTAGCTTATGCTTCTAGATAACTTAAGGTGCATGAAAAGACCATCTGATTATCTTGAGTTAGTGCTCGTGGTAATTTCCTTGAAAATAAGAATACATTATTTGTATGGTGTCCATGTTGATGTGTATACCAAACATAAGAGTATTCAATATGTGTTTACTCAAAAGGAGTTAAATCTCCGATAAAGAAGGTGGTTTAAATTGTTGAAGTATTATGAAATTAGTGTTTTCTACCATCACGTCAAGGCCAATGTGGTTGCAGATGCTCTAATTCGTATGAACATGGGTAGTGTGTCGCATGTAGAAGAATACAAGCAAAACCTAGTGAAAGATGTTCATAGGTTAGCTTGTTTGGGTGTTATATTGGAAGATTCTCCAAATGGTGGTTTTATGGTCCATCATAACTCCAAATCCTCTTTGGTGGTTGAAGTGAAGTCTAAGAAACATATTGATTAATCATGATGGAGTTGAAAGAATAGGTTCTTGGTAATCTTAATGAGTCATTCTCCTCATGGGGGGATGGTGTCTTCAGGTATCAAGGAAGGTTGTGTGTGCCCAATGTTGATGACTTGAGAAATGATTCTTGAGGAAGCTCATGGTTCCTGTTGTTGGATTCATCCGGACTCTATAAATATGTATCATGACCTTAGAGAATTGTTTTGGTGGGAAGGCTTAAAAATGGACATAGTGGAATTTGTTGCAAAATGTCAAAATTACCATCAAGCAAAGGCCGATAACTAAAAGCCAAGTGGTTTACTTCAAGAAATACAAGTTCCAACTTGGAAGTGGGAACATATAAATATGGATTGTATTATAGGTTTGTCTCGGACACAAACGAAACATAACTCTATATGGGTGTTTGTGGATAGGTTAACCAAATACGCTCTTTTTATAACAGTCAAGTCCACATACTCAGCAGAGGATTATGCAAGGATCTTCATAAATGAGATTGTGTGTCGCCACGATATTCCGTTATCCATCATATCAAATAGGATGCACAATTCAACATTATGTGTTCCAAAAAAGGTTGGGTACCAAGGTGAAGCTAAGCACTGGTTTTCATCCCCAAATAGATGTTTAAGCGGAGCGTACTATTCAAACACTTAAGGATATTCTTAGAAACTGTTTGATCGACTTCAAAGGAAATTGAGATACACATTTGCCTATGTTGAGTTCTCTGATAACAATAGTTATCATTAAACAATATCTATGGCTCCTTTTGAGGCCTTGCATGTTGGGAGATGTAGATCTCCAATTGGATTGTTTAGAGTGGGGGAGTCTTCATTCTTTGGTCCTGAATTGAATTATAAGACTTTGGAGAAAGTTCATTTGATAAGAAACTGATTTAAAACATGCTATAGTCGGCAAAAGTCTTATGCTGACCATAGGAAAGGGACTTAGCATTTGAAGAAGGTGATAAGGCATACCTAATAATTTCATCCATGAAAGGAGTGATGAGATTTGGCAAGCAAGGGAAGTTTAGTTCTCGTTATGTGGGTCCCTATGAAATTTTACAAAGGGTTGGTAAGGTTGCATATGACTTGAGACTACCTAGTGAACTAGCTTCGGTTCATCTGGTGTTCCATGTCTCCATGCTTAAGATGTGCATCAGTGATCCCGAGTCTATTCTTCCCATTGAGGGTCTAGGTGTTGATGATAACCTATCATATGAAAAGGTTCTGGTGGAAATCCTTGATCATTAAGTGAAGAAATTGAGGAACAAAGAGGTTTCCTCCATACAATTCCTATAGAGGAATCACCTAGTTGAGGGAGAAACAAGAGAGGCCGATGCCGACATGAAGTTACGTTATCCTCATGTCTTTGTTGATTAACGCTAGTGGTTCTAATTAATGATAAAAATAATAAATAAATTGAGTTTGACTTGCTTTGCAAAGATGTTCATATTTATGATAAGGTTTTTTTTTTGCTAAAATGAAGTTTCATGTGAAAAATGCCCTTTTGCTCAATTTTGCACTTATTTGTGTATTTGGTATGATCTTGCTTATATGATATGAGATTGAGCATTTTGATCTGTTTTGAAATATTTTTTGGTATAAGTGAATATATATGTTGTGTTGAACTCATGTTGTTGTTAATAAAGAAATTCCTCATGTTGTAATGTTGAGCTCTTATGTGAAAGAATTAATGTTTTGAGTTACTATGTGTAAATGCCATGAATGTGTTGAATTGAGTGGTGAAGCACTCCTATGACTTGTGACTCGTGATGATTTTATATTGATTGTTGGTTGGGCTGATAATATTGAGTCTATCGTTTCCCTTCAAAGATTTTAGTGTCATTCGGGAACGAATGTCCCTAAGGGGGAGATAATGTAACATTCTGAAAGTCCATGACATAAGCGACAGCCTCACATGATAAACTAAACCATAGAACACAATTTATAAGCCTAAAATAATGTTTATAAACCATTTATGATGTTTTAGATTCAAGGCTTTAAGAAACGTCCATGACATCCGAAAACCAGCTAAATCAAACTAGTTGACATCCCTATGTTTGGTGATGGTTTGGGAGGGTCATATGAAGTTCAATACTTAAAAAAGAGTTTAAATAGGTAGAATATAGTGCAAAGGGAACAAAATTCCAGTCATGACTCCCCAAAGACCACCCAAAAGGTTCTTGAGGAGGACCCAAACCTTGGTGAGCAAGCTGCCAAAGCAGCTTGCTCCAGCCTAGAATTGAAGGTCACTCCGCGATGTGCAGCTGATACCTGAACTGGAAAAAACTTTCCTTGCGATGCAGAGCCTACAAGAGGTCCACTGCCTCAACCAGGATTTCAAAAATAAAATGTAAAATTGACCCCGCGACGCGCAACCACTTCCAAAATTTGTTAGTGTTGTATTTTAAGCATTTTGATTTCACAAAAAGACCCATTTAAGTAAGGGTTCTTTTGATTAATTTAGGGGGTTACTATTAATTGACTAAGGGTAAGTTTTAAGTCATTTTTCATACACCTAAATCAAAATCCCGAAATAAAATCCAAAAGCTCTCACCTCTCTCTATTTTTTCTCTCTAGCCATTCTCCATTGAAGGATCAAGGAAGCTTGGAGAAGAGGAACAAGTTCTCAAATTTTCTTCTCAAATTTTGTGGATTTAGATTTATTAAGGTATGGGTTCTTCAATCTTGGGATTCCTTTCCCCAAGAGGTCCTTTCAAAGTTAATTTCTAAATCACCCAATTCCAAGGGTTTTCCTCATATAATGGATTTTCTTCTAAACATGAATAATTAAGTATATATTGTTGAGTAATTGATGTTAATTTTGGAAATTTTGTGTGGATCATGTCCCTTTCCCTGATTTTCCCAAATCTTGGATCCTGTATACAAATTGATGGGAAGTGATGAATGCATTGACTGAAAGACTTGTATTATGTTTTCCCAAATCTTGGATCCTATATATAAATTGATGAATGCATTGACTGAAAGACTTGTTTTATGTATCCTAGTTCATTCATGGACAGACTAGGGTAATTTATTGTTGTGATTGGATATATTTCTTGAAGAATTCATGATGAACCCGTTTCCCCCTAACCCTAGGTTATGAATTGAAGTTAATTGGGATAGTGATGATGTAAATGATATAGTTATTATATTAATTACTATTGAATGATGTTACTACACCTATTATTGGATGAAATTGGTTTGTTGATGGTAAGAACATGAGGATGGCTTGTGAAGGAGATTTGGTAAGTCTTGTGATCTCAATCCTTTACTTCAATTATGATTACTTGTGTTTAAGTGATGAAGTTATATTAAAGTATACCTTATGATAAGATTTATTAGGGTCGGTACGATGTTGAATTGAAATGTCTTGATTTATGGCTTGTGAGTTGTTGGGTAAGATGTAATGATATAAGGTTGTTGATGAATTTCCAATGTGCCATTTCATAATGTGATTGTGTAAATGTGCTAACCTCACATGTGTGGAATTGAATGAAAGGAATACTCGTGCAATTCCTATGACTATATGATTGATGATATATAAATGGTAGTCTGATGGACCTAAACTATGTTATGATAATTACTGACGGACCATTTCAAAAGGCACGTCTGCTTTTGCCCGAGTGAACTAAACGTGAGAAGTGTCCCTTCCCACATAGGGAAGTAGGATAATAATATATTCATGAGATTGGAGAAGATAATGCATATCATAAAGAGGGTAACACTACAATCTCCTATTCTTGAACTAGGTTTCCCCATAGCCATAGAGATAGAGGCTCCAATAGAGGATATTTCAGTTTGGTACTACTTTGCGAGGAAAGTAGTCCGCCTTCTTTTGGGTGTAGTGGTTCCATAATCCAGATCCACAGTACTCATTGTGGTCTATGTCGGTTAAGGCAAAATGTTCCCAAAAGGTAAAATGAGGTGATAAAGTGAACTCTAACTAGGATGACCCAAGGGGTTTGAATTAGTCTCAGTAGGGGTATGAGACTCTACCTATACATTGCACTAGCTAGCCTTGAGATAAGTCTTATAAAGATGTTTTTATGTGCTTATGAATGTAAATGATATGTATATGTTGATCTTATATGTTACTAACACTATGCGATATTGGTTTCACTTATGAACATGTGATTGGTCTCGATTGCTAATGTATGATGATGTTCACTCTTAATGACATAGTATGTGAAGTGGGTATTGCTTATGTTTCTTGTTGGGTTTACTTGGTTGAGTGAGTTTAGGGGCCTTAACTAGTCATTGCACTAGTGTACTTAATGGGGATTCATGAGTAATGGTAATGCTTTGGTTTTGATGTTATGAAATCTAATGACTAGTATGTTGAAGTGGGTATTGCTTATGATTTCTGTTGTGTTACTTGTTGAGTGAGTTAGGGGCCTTCTTACCTGTATTGATAGTGTAGTAATGGGGAGTCATGAGTAATGGTTAATGCTTTGGGTTGTGTATGAAATATTACAAATGTTGTTTATATAACTTGATGATAGAGTTGTCTTGATGATTGTGTTCAATTATGTTTGATATGATTGACTTGACAAGAAGTTGGATTTTGCGTCTTTTGATATACCAGTGGTCTTTGATAAAGAATATGTGCATATTGATTGGTATTGGTTCTTGAATGTGCGTATGTGTTTTCATAGTAAATTAGCATGCTTTAATGAAATATCCCTTTTTTATCATGCTTTCTATGTTGTGTGTGCATATATGCCCTACTTATTACAAGTGATGTTTTAACCCCATTTTTACCCTTTGTCCCAAAAACATAAGGTTCGGGTCTTTGAAGGATTTGTAACCATTTGCAAGGAAGGCTTGGAATCATTCTCCAAGTGTGTATTTCTTGAAGTCCAAGGATGATGCCTTGTTATTACTCTAGCTATGGTTCTTTGTTATAGTCTAAACACAATCTTTTCATTCATTTGGTTTCAGGATATTGTTGTAAGTCCTAAGTAGAATTTTTACATTGTGTAAGGGCTTATGCCCATTTTGATTTTAATCTGTTTAGATGGTTTAATATGAGACATCCCTTTTAAGACTATGTAATATATTTATATATATATGTTCTAATAGTGATTCTCCCACTGAGTTCTAGTGTAGGTTCCAATCATGATAGTTTGGGTCGTGAAAAAGTTTGTATTAGAGCCTAGGCTCGTTGATCTCGATGTACTAAAATGATTCTAATAGAGTCTCACAGAACGGTAGGGGGATTCCTATACTTTTCTTCAAGAGGCTATAGGACTTTAGGAATCTCCACTTTCTCTTGTTTCCTTCGTGGTATGACTTGATTCCAATTGGTATCTGGCTATTCAAATTGGTATCTTAGTTATTTCACTCGTCTATCCACAGATAGTTAGTACGAGGTACAACAGTGTTATGCCCATACCTCGCTAATGCTCTAGTTTAGGAACCCGTAGCGAGAGGTCGCGGTCTAAGTAGAGATAATAGAAAATTTAGGGGTAGAGTTTGTGGAGAGTGGCAACTGATGTGAATGAGGAACCAAACGACCATGTTTCAGTGAATGGGAACCCTCCGGCACAAGAGGAGGTGATAGTAGAAGATGAGAACATTTGAGAATGTTGAAGAGGTTGAACAAGAGGAAGGAGGGAAAGCTGAAGCCATAGGAATCCCTCTAATTTATCCGTTTTAAACTCAAAAGATCCCTTCATTTTTGAAAGGGATTGCTGGACTACGGATGGTTCCACCTACTCGAGCCCCCGCGAATCCTCTTTTTCTAACAATATGTCCAAGCTGGTTGGGGAGGGAGGTAGTTATGCCTCCTTCTGTCCTTTGTTGGATTCTGTACGATCGATAATGAGCATGATATGTTGACAAAATTCTTGAAGGTAAAGCCCCTGATATTTCTCTGTTCGGAGAAATATAAAGCTTATGGGTTTATATAGGATTGTTATGAGAGGTTGCAAAACTCGTATATCATTCACCAACATGGGTTTGAGTTCGTGTCGTTTTAATCAAGCAATGGTTGAGAGCTTACATGGAATGCAGAGCCTATACATGACCTCCACTTTCTTGGACCCAATTTTATGCCTTATTATTAAAGAGGTATGTTCCTCGAACTTTGAGATATCAAAAGAAGGATAAGTTCATGGCGCTAGAGCAGGGTAGTATGTCTGCGGCTGCTTATGAAGCCAAGTTCCACGATTTATCTAGAGATGCTACATAGTTGGTTAACAAGGAAGAGGAGATGATCCGATCGTTCATTAGAGTTTGATTTTGATCTACAAGTGTTATATGTTCACATTACTTCTGCAGGAAGGAGTTTTAATGAAGTGACCGATTATGTAATGAAAGTTGAGGGGGTGAAACTAGATGGTCAACATGATGTGTTGGCTAAGAGTGCCAAGAATTTTGAAAATTTTTGGTGATGCTATGCTAGAGGATCAAGTCGACCTAAACTCGCAAGCAAGCAAATTCAGTGTGCCATACCTGCCTCAGCCGGTAACTACTATGGAACTCCTTCTAGTAATTTTTAAGTTGATTGGAGTGTTGGGCACATGGCAAACAACATACTATCTAGAGGCTGCACTTGCTTAAGTTGTGGGAAACATGGACACATGAGGAGGAACTGCCCACAACCAAATCTGTTTGACTCCGAACACGAACCTTCTCGAGTAATTATACTCACCCAAAATGGTAATAATGGGAGGGGATGTTCACAAGTAGGATGAGGACGAAATCACAAAGGTCGTGGATATAGAGAAAATGGTAACACAAGATGTAACACGCAACCAAACATGGAGGTAGATCGTGTGGATGATATAGCTCATTATTATGCTTTCCCAAGAAAAAATGAGGTAGAGGCGTATGATGCAGTGATCACAGGTACTATTATTATCTGCGACCACATGGTTGATGTACTATTTGATCCGGATTCCACTTATTATTTTATCGGTGAGATTTGCCTCTGATTTTGAGATGTTGTGTGATACTCTTTATAATCTTATATTTTTTTCTATCATGGTTGGCGAGTCAGTCATAGTAACCCATGTTTCGTACTTGCCTTATTTTATTTATAGGATTTCAGACTTGGGTAGATTCAATAATTTTTATTTAGCTGACTTACACATAATCTTAGGCATGGTTGGTTGTCACCACATTAAGATGTTCTTAATTTTAATGCTAAGTTTGTTACCATAGAAATTTCAGGAAGGGAGAAATTAAAGTTGGACGGGCAAGTTATGATTATATCCTTCATACAGGCTAGTAAATTAGTAGATCAAGGTTATTTAGCTTATTTGGCTCGTGTTATACATGTTGAGATTGAAGTTCCATTCATTGGGTCTATTACTGTGGTGTTCGAATTTATTGAAGTTCCTCAGGATAGAGACATAGATTTTTGTATTGACTTATAGCTTGGTATGCGCCCCATTTTCCCTCTATATCGCATGGCTTCGATGGAGTAAAGAGATCTTATGGTTCAAATACAAGAGCTTCTTTACAAGGGTTTTATTTTTCCTAGTTCCTCCCCATGGGGTGCTCCAGTTTGTTTGTTAAGAAGAAGGATGGTAGGATGAGGATGTTCATAGATTACCAGCAACTGAATGAGGTCACTATACATAATAGGTACCCCTTGCCTAGGATAGATGAACTTTTGGCCAATTATAAGGTGCAGCATCCATCTCTTAAATTTATTAAAGATCTAGGTACCATCAATTGACAATAAGGCCTACAGATATACCCAAGACTCTGTTTAGGACTCGTTATGGGCATTATGAATTTTTGGTTATGTCGTTTTTGTTGACTAATGTGTCTGCATCCTTCATGACCTTGATGAATGGACTATTCAAGCCCTTTCTTGACTCTTTTGTGATAGTATTTATCAATGACATTTTGGTTTATTCGAAATGTGAAGAAGAGCATGCTAACCATCTTTGTACTATTTTGGGTATCCTTGGAAGGCAAATTTTATATTCAAAATTTTCCAAGTTTGAATTTTTGTTAAAGTCAGTTGCATTTTTGGGTCATGTGGTGTCAAAAGAAGGGGTAAATGTAGATCCCCTAAAGGTTTATGTGGTTAAAAATTGTGTGTGGCCTAGCTCGATGACAGAAGTTAGGAGTTTTGTGGGACTTTCTAGTTACTATCGTCATTTTGGTAAGAATTTTTCTTTATTTCCTACTTACATGAGCAATATGACAAAAAAGGAGGTACCGTGTGAATCTACTGAAAAATGTGAGGAGAGCTTCCAAAGCTTAAGACACTTTTGTCCACAGAGCCCATTCTAACATTACCGATTGAGGGCAAGGACTTTATTATTTGTTGTGATTCTTCACATATTTGATTAGGTGTTGTTTTGAAGTAGGATAAGAATGTCATAGTGTATGTGTCTCATTAATTAAAGTTGCATGAGAGGAATTATCCCACTCATGATTTGGAGTTGGCAGCGGTGGTAGTTACTTATATGATATGGTGACATTATTTGTACGGAGTTAAGTGTAAGGTATTTATTGATCATCACATTTGCATCATGTATTCACAAAAAAGAATTTGAATTTGAGACAACAAATATGGATGAACCTGCTCAAGGATTATGATGTGACTATTCAATACCATCCAGGTAAGGATAATGTTGTGGGAGATGCTATAAGTTGAAAAGCGATAAGTATGGGTAGATTAGATCACTTGAGTGGGACCAAGCGACTGTTGGCCAAAGAAATTCAGACTTTAGATTTATGTTCATGCAGTTGGACATTTCTGAATGTGGTTGGTTGTTAGCTAGCATTAAAGCTAAGTACATGTTCATAGAGGAAATCAAGTCCAAGAAATTTGAAGATGGACATTTAGATGAGCTTAGAAAAAAGATTGCAATAGGTAATTCTCAAGGCACCACTCTAGATGCTAATAGTTTTCTCAACTATAAGGGTAAAATATGTGTTCCAAGAGTTTCTTCTTTAATTCCAAGGTTGTTGCAGATGCTCATGGCTAGCGCTATTAGTCATCGGTGTGGACCACGAGTGTAAGAAATCAGAGACAGAAAAAAAAAAAAAAAAAAGAAACGAGTTTATGGTGGTCGGGATGATATAGACATGAAAATTTTTTCAACAAAGTTAGGAATTCCCAACAAATATTAGTGACTATGAAATCAATGGCTGCAGGTCTACTTCAAAGGAATGCCAATTTGGAATGAAAGGGGAACGATATAGGCATGATTTTGTGGTTGGACTCCCCCAGGACTTTGGGCATTTTGATTAATTTGGTATAGTTGATAGATTGACTATGGCGTCCCATTTCATTCCAGTAAGGGTGGATTACAATGCTGAACAATTGATTAGAATTTATGTAAAGGAGATAGTGAAGCTACATGGTGTTCCCCTTTCCATCATCTAAAATCATGGTACCCTTTTTACTTCCAAGTTTCGGGGGAAGTTTCATGATGCATTGGGCACACAACTCACTTTAAGTTCAACCTTCCATTCCCAGACGGGTGGACAATATGAGAGGATTATACATGTTTAAGAGGACACGTTGATACCTTGTGTAATTGCCTTTGGAGGATATTGGGATAAGTTTCTACCCCTATGTGAGTTCTCTTATAATAATAGTTATCACTCGAGCATTGATATGACACTATTTTAGGAATTATATTGGAGGAGATGCAGATCACCCATAGGTTGGTTCGAATCCAAAGAATTAAAACCTTTGGGGATTGACTTAGTGAAGGATGTTCAACATACGTTGAGAAGAATTCAATCTAAATTGCTATTCTACAGTGTAGACAAAAGAATTACATGGACAACATCTCAAGGAATCACCCATGAAGTGTGTGATGAGATTTAGGAAGAGGGGTAAGTTGAGTCCTCGATATATTGGTTCCTTTGAAATCTTTGAACATGTGGATAATAGATTGGCGTTGCCCCTAATTTGTCCTGTGTACATCCCGTATTTCATGTGTCTATGTTGAAGACATATCACACTGATAGTGATTATATCATTAAGTGGGTCTAAATAGTACTAGAAAATAACATCTGATATGAGGAGGAACTGATTGCCATTGTTGATCGTAATGTTCGTAAGTTGAGGACCAAGGATATTAAGTCCGTGAAGGATCAATGGAAACATCATCCGGGTAATGAAGCTAACTAGGAGACTGAGAAGGATAGGTGAGACAAGTATCTGCAGGTGTTCATCGAATAAGGTGCTACCTTGTTCTTTTTCTAGCCTATCCTTTGTAAGTTGATCACTCAAGGATGAGTGATGGGGAAATTGGTATCTATTTGAACGACTGGGTTTCATTATTATTGGAATGCCAATGGGTAACAATGGCGGAAAAAAAATTATTTCTGAGTTCTAGGATTTACCCAATCTTGTCAAGATCTGGAGGAATTTAGAGTCATCAAGGTATAAGGAAATCTTTAGCAATTGGGTGGAATAAATGTTGATTTGATTGCATAATCGGTTGGATAACTCGTTAAGGAATCCATACGACTTTAGGAAATTGAATTTGGATAAGTAGATCATCGGGAATCGATCTTGGCGTTAAGGGAACTTTTTGAGCGTACCGGGTCAAGTGTATGTTGTAGAAAGGAAGAATTTGAATTCCCTTATAGAGTTCACTGCCTCAGTTAGTGCCGCTAAAGTGGGATGGGTACCACTCCAACAGGCTAGGCAGAGATGGAATTAAATGATTTTGAGACTTTTTTCTGAGGTAAGCTCAATGGTTTGCTTTTGCCGCAACAGCGAGATTAGTGACAATGCAGGGATGCTGCTACAGCTTGATAGGTGCTGCTGTAACATGAAGACGGTTTTTAAAATCGTAAATAAAACTCTTAGATGACCTTATTTTGTATTTTTTGTCTTTGATTTAAGAGACGACCCCTGAGCTATTTTGACTCATTTTCCACAATTATTAAATCTAGAGGTAAGCTTTAAACCCCTCGAATTCATTTTTTGATCCGTAGAACATTTTAGAATTGTTCAATATTTATGGGGAATGATTTCTGTAAAAATCCTATGGTGGAATTAACGTTATATTGACTAGTTGGGGTCATGGGTTTGAACTAGGGTTAATATGCTCTAGTATTACGAGAATGTAGAGTTTTTTTATTGATTCCAGTACATATATTGTTATTTCTAGACCAAGACAAGTGGTGCGAATGCAGAAGGGAAGGATCAAGTTATCTAGTGTTTCACGCTTGTTTGAGGTAGGTCATGGTTTCTATTCTATGACTGTGTGATATATACTTGTCTGTTTCATTGTGATTCTTATACATGTGTGCATGTTGTAGTATTTACCATATATGTTGAAAATGAAATCATGAATGTGTGATATTGATATATTATTGTGATGTGTAATTGCGATTTGATTTCCACGTTTTGTCATTGTAACTGGGATTGGTTGCCATGTTCCGGCATAAAAATTGGATCATATTTCAACATTTCGGTATGCTATAAGTTTGACTTTGGGTTCCGTGAGAGAACCAACTATGTGATGAAACATCTGGATCGTGATATTGATTCTTATGATAGTGTTGAATTTGTTGATATTTATGCTTGTATTACAATATTGTAATTGCTTGTTTATGTAACACTACTGGTATAGCCGAGTGATCCTAACCATACAGGGTGGTTGGGCACTTATTCTTCACTTTCTCTTATTTTTTTGAGTACATGTCATCTTTATGCGACTGTTTACAAACCTCACTTAGTAGATCAGTAATCGCTGTGAGTTCAAGGGTAAGCCACATCGTTCGGGTTGCAATGGAATTGTCTTTAGTCTATGTACACAAGTTTCGTGCCTATACCATGTTTTATCTAGATAGATATTTAACTAGAGAATTCTCGTTAGACTTGGTCATCGTTTCTAGTTTTGGTACATTGACGTTCAAATTCTATGTTTATCTTCCACATTGTTAGTTAGTTGTTAGATCTTTATTTAGTAATGAAACCTTGTCTATAGTTATTTAACTTGCTTCCGTAAATTAAATGCCTTAGTTTTAAGGTTTATTTCTTTAGTTGGATGCCAGTGGTAGTTCACCAATCGAGTTATTGTTTGGGTGTCAATCATGACGGTCCTGGTTGTGACAATACTGCTTGGATACCCTACTCCATCTTCACTTTTATTCCATAACTTTACTTTTTCATTTCTTTCCTTTTCTTTCTTTCTTTTTCTCTTTATTATAAGGAGGGTTTCCATCCTTCCGCAACACCATGGGCTAAGGGAGACTATCTTTGCACTTCTTTTGAATTTTTCTTTTTTTTTCACCACACCCCCAACTTAGGAATTTTGCATGAATTGACTATTTAAATAAAACCAATGTTTCATAAGGATTAAGGGAGAAGGATCAAGAAGGGTCTAGTCTTCATATTATTTCTTCCAAAGAAGTCTAAGGCTCAAAGGGTGTTCAAGAGAGTTTCACATACTCGCAAGGAAATTCACAAAAGAGGTATATGTCAAAATGGCTAACACTCTATAAATTGCCTAAGATCATTACAAGAGAAGGCACTAATTTTTTTATTAGACTAATGAGGCAACTTTTGGGTGTTGTCATGCATGGTTCAAGGTAATCTTATCACACAAGGAAACGATACTTAAGTCTTTTGTCATGCATGGTTCAAGGTAACCTTATCACACAAGGAAACGATACTTAAGTCAAACAAGACTTTACACTTTTTCTAGTGTGCAATGGTCATAATACGAGAATCATTTTGATACATGGCTAGTCACAAGTAGATGGAAAAACACATATTATCTATGAAACTTCATTTGGTCTCGTCAAAGCAACACATTCATGTTTGTTTGATTGAAAGAAATATTCAAGTCGGTGGTATTGATCAGAACAAATACTTGAATTTTCAAGAGAACATCCAATTTCAATACAAGAGGTGGCAATTACATTGGATAAATATGAAACAAATTTCGAAAGGGTGCAAAAATTAATTTGCAAATTAGAATTAAAAAGAAGCCATAGACTTAAACAATCACATAAGTAGTATGCAAAAAAATTTAAAACAAACAGCTCAATCATAAACTCAAAGTAAAGAAAGACAGAGAGGGAGGTAAAGAGGTTACCCTATCTAAGTTGAATGCTCTATTTATCTGGAAATTGGTGCCTAGGATATAAGAAATCTTGGTCGTGTCAGGAAAAGTTAGCCTCATTGGGGACAACAAAGGATGATTTGATCATGGAGACCAGCACTACAACACCCATAAAGATTTTTTCGGTATCCATCGAGTCCCTGTCTTCAACATATATTGTTTCCTCAAGAATGTTCTTATTTGTATCTGCCCCTGACTCAGGTCCAACTTTTCATTCAACTCTAGTGGTAGCTCGAGAGATTTTTGATACATTTTGAATCTCCGCTGTTTAGTAGACCATGGGGATATCAATAGACTTCATCTAGTCCATATCAATTCTCATCTCAGCAATAGCAGCCTTCAATGATATAACCTCATTTGTGGCCCCTTGCTCACATTTACACACTAAAATTCTAGATTTGACTTCATCTAAGGTGTATCATAGTGGTGTGACAACATTAGTCAATGCAGTCTGGATCATGACATAAATAGAGGTTTCTAGGGTATCAGTCCAATAATTTGCAGACTGGGCAAGTTGTACACTCCAGAACACAACTGCTCGTGTTATCAGAACATGGGAGGAAATAAATATGTTTGCCAATGTAGTGATTGAAAACCTGTCGTGTTAGAAAGTGGAACAGTCTATGTAGGTTACATGAAGGTCCGGGAGCTGGTTTAGGTAATGGTTTCCATGCATGTAAGCATTGGGTGGATACCACTTTATCATGCTTCTTCCCTGCTTGATCCTAAACTTACTCTGCTTTGATTCTCCGAATATCAATTAAGGATGTGGGAGTGACTTCTACATCCTCCTTAGTATCTCGAGGACTTGGGCATATCTACATAATTTGGTGATTAGTATGGGGAATATAAGTGAAGTTTTGTATTGTTTTGTGTGCATGAGAATATCAGAAACAATTATCATCCCCAAATTTAGCAGAATTTTGTCAAATATGCAACCTGAACATGCATCTTTGGTATGTCACATAATAGATTCATTTTGGGAAGGCATGATCGTACTGCTAATAAAACCAAATCAATACAGTGCTGCTACATCAAGGTCCTTCTTTTAAATCCCAGCAACGATTGTACCCTAACCAATGAGATGTTTTGAGAATCAGTGGAGCCAACACACTATCAGTTGTTAAGATTTTCAGTTCTGATTATGTGGTGGTAAGCATACGTAATGTTCTTAGGGATCTCAAAAATAATATTAATAATATTAGGGATGTATTGAACTTTTTTCCCTGAACGACTATTGAGTCAAATAGTTTAAGTGTTGTTGTTTGTTGCCTTCGTTGTGGTAACAAAGTTCCATAAGATGCATAGAATTCATTAACAAATTTTAGAATATATGTGCCACGGGTCTTAGTAAACATATTAATGTTATGATACTTAAGGATGCTCATAATTTCTTGATACCTGTTAGTCATTATGTCTGTTGATTGACGTCTTTCTTCAAGAATTGTCCTTTTCCCTTAGGCTTTTTGATCGCTTTGTAGACTTTGGTGGAGGACCTCTAATGAGGGCACCAGAACTATTACATGCTCTTGTGTTGAAGGATGATATGTATTTACTTGAATAGTCATAGACCGAAATGGGTCATTTAAATCTTCTGAGCATAGTTCTACCCTTTGTGTTATCACTTGCCACTATTCGTGAAATCAGTAGTTTGGAGTTCTAAATGTGTATACCTGCTATAAGAGGTGGAGAGGTGGGTTTTATAGATGCAATTATAACTCAGGATCCCTTCCAGTGGCACATTTGATTTTCGTTTACCCTTCCCCTTCCTACCATTGCAATAAGTTTCTTTGCTTTTCCTTTGTTTTGAATGCCTTCTTATTTAAGGTGTTCCTAGTTCCCCTCCCTTCATGTGGCAGAGCTCGTCCAACAAATTTTGGCCAAGCAATATCTGGAACTACATAGGAGAAAGTTCAATATTCTTTGACTTCTTATGAATCGAATGTTGTATAGATCCCAACAATTCGGCGAACGCGAAACGTCTTGGGTTCAGGGCCTGGATTAGCATCGAAATTTACAGTGCAATACAGACTTAAGGTGCAGACTATGTGCGATCAAGAATTACTTCGGTGAGTCCCCAAACACTCTTTATGGGTCTAAGTGTCTCACCAAACTTAACAGAATCATTCAAATAAAGCATTGGGATTAAATGTGGGCAGGATCATTAGGCATAATGCCCATTGTTTCGGTAAGCCTTATATTGCTCAACAACAGACTCATCCCTCCAATTACGATTCATTTTCTTGTGATCTTCCCTACAACCTTTGAAAATACAATTAAAAGGTGCACTATTCAGAATACGGTTGGATCAACAACAACCAGTGCTCGTGCTTTCCACAGAGACACCCAACACATTTGAATAGGATAAAACAGCTCATAAGAGTTCTAATGCTATAAATAAATATGGCAATGAAAATAATAAATAGGTGCAATTTTGTGAAAATCAAAAGTAAGAGGAAGTCTTAAAATTGATATTAGATAAATGAGGAGGGAAGAGGTTTAAATTCAGTAAATTTATTCCACTTATTAAGATATCACCCGTTCAGCGAGATTAGTCACATTACCTCACCTAGTCTACGATTCGCCAAGTGGATATTAACTTCCTGAGTTTTATAGATTACATGAAGGCCCCAATGATGGTCTTCATCAAGGTCGCTGACAGGTCGGCGATTCCCCCTTAGGACTTACGTCATCCATTCCATATTTTTTGAATTCCTTCCACACACAATCCTACTAAAAATATATCTTTATTTGTAAAGTGAAAATCCAAAAATACTTACGATTTTTTGTTTCCTCCCAAAAAACACCTTATATAACGTCGTGACACGACATAAGGTAGTGATTATACTCCACTAGTGGTGTTTGCCTCTAATTCATCAGGCAGTCCTTCTTTCGAACCCTGACGGAACTCATTTAGCAATTGCTTTATTTGGGATTCCAGTAATCGAATGAGTATGCCATGTGCAAGAATCATTTGATTAGTCATTAAGGAATTCATCCTGAGGTCCTTCAACATCCTACTATGATCATTAGATTTCAAGAGTAAAAGTGCTAACATATCATTGATTTATCCATCCTCCATGTTTTCAATTTTCTTTTGTTTATTAGGAGGGACGTGACCCCTTTCACCGTGGATTTGGTATCCAATAACCTCAAACTTTTTTGTCATCTCACCTAATTTTGTTAGAAGGGCCACATAATTTAAGTCTCTCATTTTCCTTTCATGGCATGGCTCAGTTAATTTGTCGAGTAGTTCAGTTGATGTTTCATAGGATTGTCATACTAGATTACCAAGGAAAGCTTATCAGCCATAATTTTGTTTCCTAGATTGAGACTACAGTAAAATGACTTCAGAATTAATGTATCAGGGATTCAATAGGTAGGGTATTGTCCAGGAGTTCTTTGAATCTCAGCAATGCTTAATGATGTTGTTCGATCTGATTTCGTGAAAGTCAAAACCCTATCTTGAAACATCATTACTTCTAGTTGAGAGTGTTCCATACTCTTACAAGTGTTAATTGACATATTTACCTTTAAAAAACAACTTTAAAGAGAAATAAAACTAAAATTCAAGTTAGTAAAACTTACAACTTTAAAACAAAAACTGTAGTTAGCTATAGTTTCACGTAACAACACTCCCTTGCAGTGGGACCGTTTTGACGCCTATCCATACAAACGACATTACTTCTGATTGATGTGTTTACGATTATCCATAATATAGTAACCTTACCGAGGGTTGGGGTTGTAGTCTCAAGGTAGTGGTAGTGAAAAGTTGTAGCTAGTTAGAACTTCATTCTAATTAGATGTAGCTAGAGAAATTTGCAATTAGAAACATTGTAAATTAATGAGGTGACACGAAAGTGTCAAATATCAACGGGTGTTTGTCACAGGTATAGTAAAATAATAAAGATAACAAGAAATCCAATCAATGAGAGGGGGAGTTATTGGGATGTGACTGCAAAACGTATTAATATTGATTAGTAGGTTCATGCTTTTGATAGAAAATATGTAGAAAAATTGTGAATAAGGTAAGTTTTATATAGAATAAGTTCTCTCTCAAACAACTTACCCTGTTTAAACTAGGTTCCTCTCGGACACCTATTTGCTACATGAAGACCAGCCTATGCCTTATCCGGCTCACTGTCTCGAGTTGAGTGAGGATTTTTGAATAGGTCCCACCCTCTTTTTGACTGAAAAACAGGGTGGAAATAAAGCAATTTTGTCCTTTTGACCATCAATCTTGCGGTCTTAGCTTCACGACCTTTCTCTACACCAAGCCGAAAACACATAGATGAACTTGTATTTGCAACTACAAATACATTAGATTAACCCAAAAATACTAGACAAAATCACAATTAAACTACATTTATACTACCAGCAAGCAAGACCCAACAACAATATTAACCCATATTTACTAAATCACATCCCAATTTTAGTCACATATCAAGAAATAGAAATTATGAGTTCAATGATGATTAAATAAAATAGGTATGAGAAATAATGTCTTTATTTGAGAAAAGAAAGAATAATTATGGAGTCTCACCTCCAATTTTGTGGAAGATGAAACCCATTTTTCTTAAAGTCTTCAAAACCCTTCCAAAACATGAGAGTAAAATATAAAAAGTACTAAGAAAATATATTATTGTTTTTAGCTAAGTAGGAATCCAAAAAAAATGATCCAACTCTTGTTTTACAAAAAATACACTCTACTAGTATTTATAGCTTTCAGATTTGTGCTTCAACGGTTCATTAACGACTATACTAGGAATCGTCGACTGACTCAATGATTCACTCATTGGTGAAGTCCATCACCTTATGGTTCAACCTTCAGAATTTTCATGCTTTGCTTCGTTGGGCTATAAGACACTACTTCACGGAACTTCATATCGATGAGTCAACTGTTCCTCTCTTTTATCGGTTTACTCCTAACCTCAGAGTTTGGAAAGAAAAGGGGGGGGGGGGGGAGGGGGGGGGGGGCGGCATCATTCATATCGGTGATACGCCAGTGGCATTCGCGTCCGTAATCTTTCAATTCTTCATTTTTCTCATACTTTTTGCTCTTTTTTGAGATATTGTGTCCATGCTTTCCTTGTATCCTCTAATACGTTAAACTTAGGAATTTTCATCATATATCGTGATAAAATAAGCATTTGAGGACACAATTTCTACAAAAATGTACCCCTTCATGAATCAAATCTATGGACCCATCAATCTCATCATTAGCTTCCCTTGTAGCTTCCGCACCAAATTTGTTCCTCCAAAGGACTTTGAGTGATGCTACCTCTTTTGTTCTCAATTTGCGAACTTGGTGATCTAGAATGTAAACAGAAATCACCTCATAAGATAACATATCCTTGATCTCAATATTTTTAGTTGGCATGATCAAGATTGATCGCCCATGCATTTCTTCAACATGGAGATGTGAAATACCAGATGAACTATTGCTATGTCTTTTGGTATCTCCAACTCATTAGCTATTTTTCAAATCCTCTTGGATATATGGTAAGGTCCAACATAACGGGGATTATGTTTCCCCTTCTTACCAAACCTCATAACACCCTTCATGGGTGAAACCTTCAAGTATACCCAATCATCTAGTTCAAACTCTAACTCCTTTCTCCCAACATTAGAGTAGGATTTTTAACGGCTCTGTGCCGTTTTCAAGCTCTCCTAAATCACTATCACCTTTTCCATTGATTGATGAACTAAATATGGTCCTATTAACCAAGCTTCACCAACTTTTAACAATGGAATAGGATATCTGCATCTTCTCCCTTAAAGAACTTCATATAGAGCCATTTAGATTATAGAGTGTTAACTATCATTGTATGAAAATTTGATTAGAAGTAGGCGATCATCACAAATCCCTTAGAACATGATCACATTGTCCCTCAACATATCCTCTAAGGTTGGAATAGTGTACATGGTTCTTATCGTAAGCAACAACACTACTTTCCATTTAAGTGTCTACGATTGACGATAATATAGTAAACCAACCAAGGGGTCATGCCTTAAGGGAGAGTTAGTGAAAATGTGTAGCTAATTAGAATCTCATTCTAATTATTTATAGCTAATGAAATTAATGAATAAAAACATTACAAATTAATGGGGTTACAATAAAGTGTCAAAAATATCAAATTAGGGGTTTGTCATAAGTACTGAGAATAGCTAAAATAACAAGAAAAATAGGCAACGTGAGGCAAATTCTAGGGATGTGACAACAATACAAATTAATCTTGCTTATTGGGTACATACTATTGATAGAAAATCTGTAGAGAAATGTCTAGGATAATATTTATATGTAAAGAAGTTCTCTCTCAAGAAACTTACCCCGTTTCAAATGGGTTGCTCTTGGACACCCATTTGTCGCATGAAAACATGCCTACATCTTAACCCACTCATTCTCTTGAGCTAAGTGTTAGGATTTGGGACTAGGGCTCACCCTCTCTGTTTGAACCTCATGTCGACCCACTCCTTATGCCATCAATCTAGCGGTCTTTGTCTCATGACATCTCTCTCGAGCAAGCCAAAAACACATGGGTGAAAATCTGTTTATAACTATAAATAAATTAGATTAAACCACAATCACTAGACAAAAATCACTATAAAAATACATTTAATCTACAAACAAACAAGACCCAACAATAATAATAACCCATATTTGCTAAATCACACCCTAAGAATGGGGTTTTAAGCAACACATTGAGAAATAGAAATTATACCTTTAATGATGTTGAAATCAAATGTGTAGGAGAAATTAAGTCTTAGTTTCCGCAAAGACAGAAGAATCAAGGAGACCCACTTCAAAATTCAAAGAGAAGAAACGCTTTATTCTTGAACTCTTCAAAACTCTTACAAAAATTGAGATTAAAATATAGTACTATAAAAAAATATTTTATGTTTGTGTCTAAGTTGGAATTTCCAATAATGATCGAACTCCCAAAAAACTACAACTATACTGGTATTTAGATCTTTCAGATTTGTGTTGCAGCAAATCATTTAACAACTTTAGTGGGAATAGCCAATTGACTCGACAATGCACCCATTAGTGTAGTTCATCACCTTCTGGTACAATCTTCAGCATCATCGTGCTTGGGTTCCATGGGCGACGAGATACTGCTTTGTGAAACTACTCGGCGATGCACCAATTGCTCCACTCTTTCACTGATTTGACCCTTTCCTTCAAGGATCAGCACACAAGAACAAAAGGCATAGTATGCCTCATAGGCGATCCGCCAAGTGCACTTTGAAATCCCCAGACTTTCATTTCTTCGCTCTATGCAGCCTTTTTGATCCTTGTTACGACATAGTGTCCATACTTTCCTTAAATCGTCAAATACCTGAAACTTAGGAGTTTTCATCACATATTTAGATAAATAAGCCTTAGAGGAAACTACTTCTTCTATAATATATACCTAAATGAGTCAAATTTTTGGACTAATCAAAACCCCCAACATCGCTAATTCTACTAAAACTACTTAACGAGGATTTGTGGTAGAAGCAAGATTTTTGTAAGTTTGTTTTGTAGTATACACCATTATCAAAGCTTCTCAAGATCACATTGCTTGATTTAGATGCAAGTTAAAGCTCAAACATAAGCATGTAAATGCCTCACACAAATGATGATTTTATTTTATCACACAAGTGTATGATAAATTTAAGTTCAGGAGTCATATACAACGCTCACTCTCAAAAATAGGAACACAATGCATACTTTCACCCATATGTTTGCCCATATTTTCAAGTGAACAATTATTTCTACTTTCTCAAGATCAAAAAGGTCTTTATAGGGCTTGTAATGGTGATTAGTACAAAGGTTTAGTCATTTAGTATCAGTGACTAATGAGACTCATGAGTTGTGGTGCTCTAAACACTTTCTTTCTTCTTCCTTCCTCATCTTTGTTAGTGCTCATAACTCATCCTATTTCTCACTTCTTATGGATTTCTTGGAAACCCGAGTACGTGTGGTTATGGTATTACCATACGTGGTTTTTTTTAATTACTTTTCTTTTCTCTTTATTTTTCTTCTATTATTTTAATGTGGAGGTTCATTATTCATAACACCATGGGTTAAGGGAGACTTTTCTTGCACTTCTTAAGACTTTTCATTTTTTCTTTCACCAGAGCCCCAACTTAGGCTTTTGGCCTAACTTGTTATTTGAATCAAAACAATCATTCATGAGTATTAAGGGAAATGGATCAAGACGGATTTAGTCTTCATCATGTTTGTTACAAAAAAAGGTAGAAGTGTTCAAGAGAGGTTCACACACTCACAAGGGAGGTCATAAGAGAGGTATGCGTCAAATTAGCTCACACTCCCCTAATATCATATCAAGAGAGATCATTAATTAGTTTATTAGTCTAATGGGGAAAATTATAGGTATTTTCATGGATTGATCAAGGTAAACTTATCATACAAATCATCAATACTTACATCGTACAAGACTCCGTATTTTAGCTGGTGTGCAATAGTGATCAGAAAAGAATCAATTTGACACATGCCTACTCAGTATTCATTTGTTCTCATTATAGACACACATTCATGTTTGTTCGATTGCTAGCACGATTCAAGTCATCGGTATTGATCGGAACAAAGACTCTAACTTACAAGAGAACAATCACTTTCAAAATAATAGGTGGAAAATATTTTTGAAAAATGAAAATTTTCCGGAAAGGTCAAAAATATTTTGCAATTAAAATTGACACGAAGCCATAAGCTTAAACATTCGCACAAGTAGTAGAAACACTTAACGACATATTAACCCTACATATAAAATTAAAGCAAAACATAAAGGAGGGACTCACCCCACTACAAATAAAAACATTTTTCGTCAAATACAACTGATAAATATCTTGCAGACAAAATAAAAAAAAACAAAGAGGGTGGTAAAGAGTGAATCTTGTCTAACTTCTCGCTCTATCTGTTGATGCACTCAGTGGCCGCTACATCAGCCTGAAATTTCACAATGGTCCTTGGAGTATTATCATTTTTGTTCTCATGTTGTATATTTTCCTTAACCTCTATAACGACATTAGTCGTGATCATCATGTCTAAGTCATGTCCTACCACAAAGGATCTTATAACCGTGAAGAATCCATATTTCCACGAAAGAGTAGTAGGGCCAATGGGAACCCTCCTACTAAAACATGCTCTCTTACTCTCTCTTCTTTCTAAGCATGATTTTTTCAACTAAAATACTCTAAAATGAAAGAAATATAAAATGAAAGTTCCAGTGTGAGGTTGTGCAGAAGTAAAAGTGAGGAAATGTAAATGAAAATGGAAATTTTAACCCTTTTTCTTGGAAAAGAACTTTTATTTTATGATCATTTGCCGATATTAGTCTAGTTCGCCTAATCACTAGAAAGAAACACCTAATGTTTTGTTATTTTAGCTATGATTAACATGATCTTCAATTTATGTCAGAATCTCAAAAACGATGTTCATCATGATCTCCAACATTGTTAGCGATGCACCGATAATTTTTGCCAACCTCCAAGTTTTACAAGATTAAATCTAAAGATATCTTGAGGTTGACGACAGAAGACTAGTTGCTCGCCTTCATACACCTTTTCAAGAATTTACCAAACTTTAACCTATAGAAATAACACACCATTATTTCATCAAGATATATAAATTAATTAAAGGGTTTTGGATTGCCTCCCAAGTATCGCTTTAGTTAACATCGCAGCATGACACAAGTCCACTACCGAACATCATTCTTGGGGTTAGCCATTGGATCACTAGGAAAACCCCCTTGTTGTCTTGGAATTAAGTGAGACAAGATATGAGACATATGAGTTTCTAACTATTTGATTGAAACTGAGTGGGAGGTGACGATCTGATAAAGATATCGATACATCTTCCTTCATGCCTTTCAGCATCTTCTACATCCCTTCAACTTTGATAATGATATGCGAGAGCACGTCCTCAGACCGCCAACTTTCTGAATCTTCGGGCTTATAGATCTCATAGGGAGGCACATATCTATACTTCTCCTCAACTTACCAATTAGAATCACAGTCCCTCCATTCATGATATTTATCTTTCTAGACTTTGTCTCTACTCCAAATTTTATTTCCACGCTTGCATAGGGTAGTTTAAATGGTATCCCCTGTTTTGGTTGTCCAGAAAGGTTACTGTTCATTATATAAAACGTCAAGCTTCACCTCCTCCGGATTCACACACCAAACCCCCATGACATTGACACCTCGGACACCAACCCCCATGACATTTTTTGATAAAATGTAGAGTTGCGTCATATCTTTTCAATTTTTATGTCTCTCATTTTCCTTTTTAATTTTCTCCTTAGATAGCATAAATGTGTGAGGAGCGAATTGGTCTTCACAGGTGTACCATGCTCTGTTGATAGTGTTCATTTCGTCTATAAGTTTTGCTGCTACTGTAAGTGATTGTTGTATTAATCCTCTACGTGAGAGTTGGTCAATGACGCCTTTGTTTACTGAGTCCAAGCTATGGTTAAAGAATTGAAGGAAGATATTATCAGGCAGACCACAGTTCGGGCATTGGAGCACCATATCTTTGAATCGCAACCAAGATCCATGCAGAGGATCCTTATTCAAACACTTAAAGCTATAGGTGTTATCCCCAAGTGAAATACTCTTTGAATTAGGGAAAAATCACAGTAGAATGTGTTAACCAATTCTTCCGAATAAGTTATGAATTCTCGTGGGAGATTTACTAACCATTTGCACTCTTCTCCCTCTAGTGAGAAATGGAATAGCCTCAACTGGAATAAATACTGAGAGACATTCATGAGACAAAAGGTCTTCACACATCTACAATGTTGTGAAGATGTTCATGAGGAACCTAATGAGCCAATCCACTAAAGAGTCCCTTTAACTACAATAGTTGTAGCATGGTGCCTTTTTTATGGAACACAACATTTCCCATAGCTGGGGTAAATGATTTCTCCAACACCTCCCATAAGATGATGGTCGGTTATGTTATGTTGTTTAACATTATTTAGAATCCAATGTTGTCTTTGCGTCCCATCTTGCTTCCATTGCTCGCATTTACGCTCTTGCTTCATTAAATGGTCACACAATTAAACGAAAAAAAACTAAAAGTTAAGTTAGTTAGGCTAAGACTAAGCAGGAACAAAAGCTCTAGTTAACAACATTCTCACATAACTCGACTCTCCGGTAGCGACGCTATTTTGATGCTTATCGTGACCATTGACACTACTTTCAATTCAAGTGCCTGTGATCGTCAATAATATAGTAATGCAACTGAGGGTTGGGTCATATACCTATGGAGCGGTGGTGAAACTGTGTAGCTAATTAGAATTTTATTCTAATTATTCGTTGCTAAAGATATTCATGATAAAAAACATTAAAAATTAAGGGGTGACGTGAAAGTGTAAGATATCAAATGGGGGGGGGGGTCGTCACAAATAGTAAAATATAGTTACAACTAACAAGAAAACAAAGCAAATAAAGAGGAATTCTTGGGATGTGACTGAAATACCAATTAATCTAAATTATTGGGTATATGTTTGATAGAAAATATGTAGATAACTAGTGACTAGGCTAAGCTTTATATGGAATAAGTTCTCTCTTGAGTAACTTAACCCGCTTCAAATAGGTTCCTCTCAAACACCCATTGACCGCATGAAGACCAGTCTATGACTTAACCCACTCCCTCTCTCGAGCTGAGTGTTAGGATATGGGACTAGGTCTCATTCTCGCGGGCTGAGCCTTATATTCGCCCACACCTTAGGCAATCAATCTAGCGATCTTGGTTTAGCCACTTCTCTCTGTGCAAGCCAAAAACACATTGGTGAAATTGTATTTGGAACTAAAAATCCATTATACATAACTACAACCACTAGAAGAAATCACTATTAAACTACATTTGATCTACCAACAAGCAAGACCCAATAAAAATACTAACCCATATTTTCTAAAAACCCAAGAATGGGGGGGGGGGGGGGTTAGAAACACATAAAGAAATAGAAATTATACCTTCAATGATGTTGAAATTAAATGTATATGAGTCTTGATTTGGGCAATGAGAGAATAATCAAGGAGACCTACTTCAAAAATTGAAAGAGAAGAAACATGTTCTTCTTCAAGTCTTCAATACACTTACAAAACTTTAGAGTAAAATATAATATTGTTTGACTCTAAGTAGGAATTCTCAAATAATGATTGTACTCACTAAAAACTATAACTCTACTAGAATTTAAAGATTTTAGATTTATGTTGTTTCGGATATTCGACGACTTTAGTTGTAATAGCTGATTGACTCGACAATTCTCTCATTGGTGTTGTCTACCACCTTCTAGTACATTTTTCAACATCATCATTCTTTGATTCATTGTTCGATAAGATACTGCTTCGCCGAACTACTAGGTGATGAGCCGATTGGTCTTCTATTCCGCTAATTTGGCCCTTTTCTTCAGGGCTCAACACATTGAAGAAAAGTCAAACTATGCCTCGTTTGAAAACTGCCAAGTGGACTCGGTGATTCTCAAGCTTCAATGTATTTACACTCTTCATACTATTGGCCCCTTTTTGCGACACATTGTCCATGCTTTTCTTAAATATTCAAATATCGGAAACTTAGGAGTTTTCATCAGATATTGATTGTGCACCCCTATCTTAAATAATGGAGAGTGGGATCATTTTTTTCAACCTCCTGAATATATAACCTGGCATAATCTTCTGTTGAATGGGTAGTCTTTACTACTAGAAAATGGGCCAACTTTGTTATTATATCGACAATCACCTATATAGAATCATGCTACCTTCGAGACCTTGGCATGCTTCTGATGAAAAATATATTCATCCCCACAGACAATTCTACAAGTTCTATTTTCTGAGCTAAAGTTCAGGCCTTTGGTGCACTACATCAACTTGTTGGCAATCAGGTCACTTAGAAATTTTTTTTGCAATGCCCTTCTTCATACCATTTCACCAATAGATCTTTCTCAACTCGTGATACATCTTTGTGGAACCCAGATGAATGAAATAGCTGGAGATATTCTCTCTTTAAGACGATTCACTACTGGTACACACAATTTCCTTGGTATCTCAAGACACCAAAAGAAGATCTTGGTTTTTCTTGCCTTTTACTTTTGACACAAATGATTACTCAGCCCCATTCATCACCACTATTCCACCTTTAGTGGAATACATTAGTCTGAGTCCCAGGCGTGAAAGTGTATCACATATTTGGCTAATTCTCTTTTTTATTCCTCAACATGGGTTGTACTACCCATAGACAACCTTCTTAAGGCATCAACAACAATATTACCCTTGTCTGTTTGGTAAAGAATACTCATGTCATAATCCTTAAACAATTTTAACCACCTCCTTCGTCTGAGATTAAGCTTTTTCTAGGTAAACACATATTGTAGGGTCTTGTGATCATTGAATACATCAACATAGACACCATAAAATTAATGATGTTATATCTTAAAGGCAAAATCTACAGCAGCCAACTCTATGTTATCTGGTTGCATAATTCTTATCATGAACTTTAACCTTTCGGGAAGAATAATCTATAACTTTTCCATTCTACATCAATATGTAACCCAAGACGACGGTAGATGCATCACAATACACCACAAAACCTTGAGTACCATTTGGTAATGTAAAAATTGGGGTACTAGTCAACCTCTTTTTCAATTCTTGAAAGCTTTTTTCACAACATCTAGACCATTGAAATTAGTTGTATTTCGAGTTAACTTGGTAAAAGAGGATGGAATAGATTAGAATCCCTCTACGAACCTTCTATAATAGCCAGCTAAACCCAAGAAACACCTAATCTTCTTTGGAGATGTGGGTCGATGACAATTTTACACTGCCTCAATTTTCTGAGTATCAACTTTCATTCCCTCTCAAGACACTGTGTGGCTTACGAATTCCATAGAGTCAAGAAAAAACTCACACTTACAACTTTGCACATAACTCTTTATGTTTCAATGTCTAGAGAACAATTCTGACATAACCAGCATGATCTTCTTCATTTCTTGAATGGATTAGTATGTCATCAATGAAGATGATAAGAAACATATCTAAATAAGGTTTGCACATTATTCATAAGCTCTATGAAAACTGCTGGTGCATCTGTTGAACCAAAGAATAAGACGAAAATATCATAATGACCATATCAATTTCTAAAAGTATTGTTTGAAATATCACATTCCCTCACTCTTAAATTATGGTAGCCGGACTTGAGGTCTATTTTTGAAAATAGCAGGAACACTGAAGTTGATCGAATAAATCATCAATCCTTGGAAGAGGATACTTGTTCTTGATGGTAATGTTGTTCAAATGATGGTAATATATACACATCCTAAGTAAATCATCTTTCTTCCACATAAATAAGAATGGAGCGCCCCAAGGTGAGACACTTGGTTGGATTAAACCTTTCTCTAGGAGGTTGTCCAAGTACTCCCTAATCCCTTTCAACTCTACTGGTGCCATTCTATATGGCAGAATAGATATAGCATGAGTATCTTGAATTATGTCTGTACACAAGTATATATCTCTCTCGGGATGGACAACTCTTTATGACTAAATTAGAGTTATCTCAATGCTAGACTCGTTAACTTGGACTAAGTCATAGACAAACCCTTTAGAAACTAGCTTCTTTTACTTAATGTTCGAAATGTAACAACCCTTAGGCACTGCTGAACTTCTTCTCCACTCTAACACTGGCTCATTTG
Organism: Solanum habrochaites; assembly: GCA_027704765.1. NCBI lineage: Eukaryota > Viridiplantae > Streptophyta > Magnoliopsida > Solanales > Solanaceae > Solanum > Solanum habrochaites. The sequence continues at coordinate 21,420,960 of JAKWJA010002499.1, read as the reverse complement.
GAATCTAAAACTTGACAACTCAAGTCCTACAATCAATAGAGGCATAAAATACATGAATCCACTCCACACCAAAAATGACATTGAATTCTACCATGTCTAACTCAATTAGATCAGCCATGGTACTCTTGTGATTGACAGAGTCTCTCTACTAGAATAGACTCCCAAACATGTGTAGAATTATTGAATGGCCCAATAAGTTGCTCAGGAATAACATCAAAATTCATAGCAACATAAGGAGTTACAAAAGATAAAATCACTCCTGGAACTAGAAAAGCATAAGCAGTAAAGTCAAAGACTTAGAGCATACCAGTGACAATTTGTGGCGACTCCACTTTGTCTTGGCAACTATTGATAGCATATAAAAGGTTTGTTCCCCTGTCAATACCTATAGTAGTGCCTCTAGGTTCAACTACTCCTGCTGGAGCAATTAATGAAGATTGGGCTCTATTGCCCCCATTACCAATTACATGATCGGTATTTGGATACTTTCTCATGAAATTTCCATTTGAACCACACTTGAAAAAATTAGTGGATCACTCACGAAAAGTACCTGAATGGTTCCTACCTCACTTGACGCATGCAGGAGGCTTACTACCCCCTTGTGCCATGCTACCCTGAGAATAAGCATGTTTAGCTCAGAAGTTCTGATTAGTAAACTCATCTTTATTCTTAGGTTCAAGTGAATTATAGAAGATTATGGACCAGGTCCCTTCTCTTTCAATTGGAAAGATAATCGCTTGGCAGTATTCTTCTACTATCCAGACTCATTCCCTGTCTTGTCCCTCTTGTTATTAAACTCTTCTCTATTGCTCAAATTATCCTCCTCAACTTGCTGCCCATAGAAAATCAACCTCGAGATATCGATGTCCCCAATAAGCATTCAATTCCTTCCCTTTCTTATTTGACAGACGAGATAACCCAGTTACAAACAAGCTCATTCTACTTCTCATGTGCGCAAAAATCTCCGAAGCATATCAATATAGTTGAGTGAATTTCAAACCATATTCATGAATAGTTAGAAAACTCATATTACGGGTAAGAAATTAAAGAAATTCCCGTGACCTATCTTCCTTCAACCTTCGGGGAAAGAATACCCACAATCCCTTCCATAACACGACCAACTCGCAAGTCGGAATAAGTCTAATTAATACTCTCTTTCTAGTGATCAAACCAAGTCCTAGCAACCCTCTTCAGTTGATATGCAACTAGCTCAACTCTCTCAATATCAACAACATGCATCACATCTAATACCTTTTTCAGATCCTCAATGAAATTCATTAGATCCTCAATAGTGCTTGAACATGTGAAGCTTCGAGGGTTCATCCTTATTAACTCTCGAATCCTACAAGTATCGTCGCTTATTGTCTAGCTCCTCTCTATTGCCCAACCTGATTACTTACAGCTTGGCTGAGCATCCTTATTCTTCCCTAAACTCAACATTAGTATCTTCACCTTGGGGTGCACTTCAGGTGCATTGGGTACCCCCCTTGTTACTGAGGTTAAACATTCCTCCTAGTTGCACGGTCTCTGACTGCTCTTCGTCGATACATGATTATCTGAAACATCCGCAAGCATGAATTAGATAGAAACTTTTAAGATATCAAACTCTTACTCACGAAATGAGAATGAAAAAAAATGAGAAAATTTTCTACTTGTTGCAACCTTGTAATTATAGATGTGGCATGCTTCACATGAATAACAGGGAATCTACCTACACGAATTCGTAGAATCCCATGGAATACTTGACTATGTGCTCTGATACCAAGTTTGTCATGACCCAAGACTATACCCTAGAAGGAACAAACACTCGAAGATGATTTCCAGACCCAAACGAACACTTGGCATGGCTTACTTACTCAGCAGAAGACTATACGCATATTTGTAATGATAAATAGTACTACACTCACTTAATAATAAAATACTAAGAATGTTAAAAGTCAAACATTCACCTTTGCCCCAAAATGGAAACTCAAGTATTAACATAAAAAATGACAATGAAAAAACTATAGAACCAACATTGGATTTTCCATCTATGAAGCCTCTAAATAACTGAGAAACTTCTAACAAAAATAAAAGAGATTGTGCGAAATGCAAATAGGCTCAACAAGTTACTGAACTGCTCACTTGATCAAAGATGCATCCGATTCCCATCTTAGTTGCATATATATGTCATAATATGATGAAGGAAAATTGACATTAGTACATTGAACGTGTGAGTATGTGAGTTGGAATGCTAAACACAACATAAGCTTCAAAGGAATCTCAAGAACTTACCTTGCTCAACTGAACTCAACATGACTAAACTCATTTCAATATAAAGTAGTTTTAAAATAAGTGCAATATAAAGAAAATTTGATTAAAATATGATGTCAACTCTGTATGTATTCAAAGATACAATATAACTATGGGATGTATGTAAAAATACAAATAAAGAGTGTATATAAAATACAATTAACTTCTGTGGAAGTTTCTCTAACCGACAAGCATCACGCAAGAGTTATTCTGATGATACAATGTTTTGCCTCACGCTTCCAGGTCCGTCCTATGCCCTGCCATAAGTATATAACCTGAGTTACTAAATGGATCCACCAGTGTATGCTAAAAATCACTAAATGAATCATCTGAAAAATATGACCCTTTTCTACACATGGTGGTTATATTGTTTATGGGGGCTACGAGTTTTTGAACTCTCACCTAAATCGGTGTTCAATACTACTCCCAAAATATTATTATATTAGATCTTATGTTTTAAAAACATACTTCCTTCTATGCTTTGAGATTAGTGTTGAAAAATTTAGCTCTAAGCCTACTTTGGAAATCAAATTGTCCCTTCTTGTTTTATTAAGAAGCATATCCTCTTTTCTAAAAACTAGCTTAAAGGCTCTTTGCAAATCTCAGTTTCCGTTGGTATCAAATGTGAAAACATCTTAAGTTTCTAGGTAATATTTAGTTCTCATATACTTCTATAAAGAAATGAACTTCAAATCCGAACTCTTTACTTAACTTTTAAGCTTAAGTCTCAAAAAAACTTTAAACGTTTGTGAATGACTTTTGGAAACTTTAAGAACTTATCTTGACTTGATTCTTGACTTCTTGACTTCACTCTTAACTTCTTGTATTGACTCTTAACTTTCCTTGAATTGAATTATAGATTCAAGGATAGTGATTTGTGATAATAGTGATCTCATGATATTTAGGAATGACTTTAGATATCTTAACATGAGAAAATGGTAAAAAGTCGAAATTTGAGGGTGGGTCCGCAATGTGGAGAAGCATTTAATTTTTGGTTATGAAAATAGGTTTAAAGGAAGAACGTTCCGTGATGGATCTGCGATGAAAAACAATTTTTCTCAATGGTAAGAACCAGGACTGCGACGCGCCACCACTACCCCAATTTTGGTCGATGAAATTTCTTCCTTGTTTAAAATCTCTAAACCCTCTTAACTCCGTGGCTTCTTTTTCTAAACACATAAAATCGATTGAATGTTCAAAGTACATTAGATTATACTAAAAATAAATCTATATTCATGGATTTGGATAAAACAATACCTCAACAATTTCAACGAATCAACAATATAATATAACCTCAAAAACTCATCAAGAACGCAATTTCTAAGATTTCAAGAATATAAATTCACTGAAATAAATGATGATTGGCACGTGGGTGAAATAGCCTAACTTATCTGAAGTCACATTCCTTTGTAGGGATCACCCCACACGAAATCCATAAGTTAATCTCGACAAATATTGAGCGATTATTGAATGTTCTTCTCCTTTCTTGTCTTTTCTCCTTTCTCCAAGCCCCAGAGTGACATTTACATTTCTAGAACTGACTAAATTCTGAAGTTACCCCAATTAAACTCATAGAAATGCATTCGAACAATTGGGTACAAAAAAGACCGAATTACCCTTAATTTAACAACCCATCTTCCAATGGGCATAACTTACGCATATGAACTTGGAATCACGCAAACTCGGTGGCATTGGAAAGATCATACAAACAGCTATCCAAAAATATCTTGAAGTGCTCCTAACTCATTCTGTGCTAGAAGTTATGACCGTTTGAAGTTGACCAAATCTCACTTTTTCTGACTTAAGTAAATTTCCAGATTTACAATTATTTCCAGAAAAAGACTCTTTCCAATTCTTAGCATCTTCCTATAAATTTCAAATTGTGAGATTTCAATTTTTCTAACTTTATTAAATTTCCAGGTTATATGTTTTAGAGTCAAACTACAATAACTATGACTAACATTTAAGATGAATTTTTTCATCATATTGATATTCAAAAAAATGCAATTTATAGTACTTTTTCATATAATTATTCAATGTCTAATTTTTAAATAAAATATAAAATTATTTAATGTAATTTAACTTTGAAAATTAGACAAATTGATTTTCGACTAGAGCAACATGACAAATAAAAGTGGACGAAAATAGTATGACTTACGATTGAAAAAGATTTATTAAAAGAAATCATTTAGAAAAATATATATTTATTTATTTCTGCATCTCAAGAAATTTAAAAAGTACACTTATTAAAAAAAATCAAAACTTGTTTGAAGAAGTAACAAGCAATTGTTTTTTTTTAATAAATTTGTTAAAAGAGGTCATCTCTAGAATGGAATCTTTAAAAATCAACCCTTAAACTAGTGAACCATACAATTATTTGTGACCATGAATTCCTTCATTAATGTTTAGTATATTTTATCGAGTTTGGCGAATGATCACGCGGTGTGATGACCCATTTTTTACACATAAGTTTGCCCTTTATACAGAAGTGGTTTGCATTGATATTCTTCATAGCTCTATTATGTCCATAAAAACCATCCTTATCTCACTTCTCTTATTTTGTGTGTTCATACTTCATTTTCTGACCAAAAACATACATGTAAAAAAAAGATACCATCCAATTGATGGCACCGTTTTCAATCTGGTTATCGACTTCGATGAAGTGCACCATTACATGAATGATCTTCCTGGCAAGTACAAGACTTGTAAATTCAGTAGCCCTTTCAAGAATAGGATTTATACTTCTCACTCTACTAACGTTGAATACATTCTTAAAACAAATTCTAAAAACTATGGCAAGGTACACAATTATGATCTTTGACATCCTCAAATTATAGGTATCTTTTATGTCGAAATAGATGTAACAAAATGGTATATATAACAATTTTAGGATTTCCAAAGAGGGTATACTTACTAAATACTATAGGATGCTTAAGGGATGGATTTTTCACTATTAATCGTGATAAGTTGGGGGAGCAGAGGAAATTTGTGATATGAAGTCAACAACATCTCATTGTGGAAAAAACAATCTCGTATTTTTAAGGACAATAACATCATACACGACTATGTCTATTTGCTTAATGGTAAAGATGAAACAATAGAAATGTCTAGATAATATAATATTGAAGTTGAAAAAGAAAATTAGTTGGGAAAAATACAAAAAGTGATAGGAATTGAAAGTATAAATCTAATTTTGCAGAAATATGTTTGGAAAGTAGAATTATTCATCAAACTATTATCCAATTCACCTAAATCTAATGGAAAAACTGAACTTTAAGGAAATGATGGTTGCATTACTTATAAGTTCAGGTTTACCACAAAACAAGTGTGGAGGAACTATCCTTACCACAAAAGGGAACTATAAAAAGTTTTATCTTTTCATAAAGAAATAAATAAAAAGTTTTGTTTTTTAGGACACAATTTATTCCATATGTGAAAAGGAAAAGAATAAAATTCAACTATTAATATTTAAAATTGTGGTGGTGTCTAGACAAAGTTCATGTTTCTATTCCTAAAAGGATTAAAATAGGACCTAAGACTGTGGACCATTAAAAAACAAGACTTGAGTAGTCTAGTGAAAGGTCTAAACATCATTGGAATGAACAAAAGGAGAATTTACCTAATAAGGAGATTGAGATTGTAGTAAATGTCAAAGCACATCTAGTTCCTTCAAGTCTAGTTTTTCTAACATTTCTTGTGTATTCTATAGACTTATCCTTCTGAACACATGGTGACAATAGTAAGATTAGTTCAATCTTGAGAAATCCTATTTGAAGTTGGTTGATCTTCCTTCAGAAAATAAACTTTTTGGTTCAAAGAGAATCCTCAAAAGGAAAATTAAAGTCAACAAAAATATATTATCTTAATTATTAATTTAACTATAAGAAAGGGAAAAGGGAAAAATAAAAATTTAAGTCCAAATACAAGGTGTTGATCCTTTCTACATATATTCGCGAGTAACAAGAATTAAATTTATTTGGATGTTAATTGTGTTAGATGTGGTATATGACCTCAAAATTCATCAAATGAATGTGAAAAAGCCTCTCTTAAACAAAGAACTAGAGCATGAAATTTACATGGAGAAGCCTAAGGCTTTTGTGGTTCCTGATAAAGAAAAGAAAGTTTGTGAATTTGTCGCATTATGGACTAAAGCAAGCACTCAAAAAATGACATAAGAAAATTGACCAAACCATGTTGTAAAATTTATTTAAGAATGATGGAAGTTATAAATGTCTTCACATTAAAATCACAAGGTCATTGTTTGTTTCTATATTGGTGATATGTTGATCATCAATAGAGAAACTTAATTAGTACTTAATTGGTTCGCCATTGTCAACCAACTTAATCCATTCCCATGATGAAGACAATGCTCATGAACAAGGATACAAAATTAAAGTTTGTTATTGAGTATATAAAACTTATGTTTTTAATGATTATTTAAGTTTGTCAGATTTGACCAAATAGTGTATTTACGCAAGAACAAGTTCAGAAATCACCAATGCGAGTGCGAAGTGTAAGCCACTTAAAAGGTAATTATTGACAAAAGCCCATCTCTCTATACATTTATGAAACCAGGAGGTGTTAATCACTGAAAGGAACACAATCGTAAGAACCATAAACGCTAAAGGGTTAATTTTTTAACATATGGTTGTGTAGTTATACTCAAAAGTTCAACAGTTCAATGATATTGCATCTACCGATTGACCAAGTATATCTGACATATGTTCACTATGGAAAGTTTAAGAGAAAACCTACTTATCAAGATTCAATTAATTATTGGTTGTAAAGTACACATACCTGTCCGTTTCTTTGTCTCGATTAATTCCCCATTCATGCAGGGGGGTTTGGGTTTTAAAAGGTGTGAATGAAAATTTTGAGTTGCGACTTTTATGACGAGTTGTCACTTTGATGGAAAGTTACGACTTTTATGAAAAGTTATGACTTTTATAATAGGCGCTGACCTTTAAAAAATATTGTGATTTTTCTAAAGGTTAGTGACCTTTCCAGAAGGCACAATAAGATCTTTTTCAAACTACCATTTGTTTTCTATATATTGAGGATTTTTCTCTCATTTTAACAACATAATTTGTATGGACTTCTGTAACAACTACTAAATCTAGTATTCAAAGCTTACTTTACAGTCGTGAAGTGGTAAGACACCATGATTTTAGGTTCGACACATCAGTGAGTAAGATCGGTCTATCCTATGAGTATATATTTTGTTAGCCTCGGATACATTGGTCAAAGGTGTTATTAGTTTTGTCAAAGCCTAGTACCTATGTACTGTCACATTACTATCTATTTATTTAAGCATGTTCTTATGTTGATGAAACAGGCATGGCCGAGGATCTTCTTAGGGAAGGAGTTGGTTTAAAGACAGGTGGAGATATTTTCTAATGTGTTGTAATCTAACTTTTTTTTAAAGTTGAGTGATGACAAGAAAACTATCAACTACAGGAAAATGATTAATCTACAGATTGATGAGGGATTTCATGATCCTGTCTTTCGTAGATTGGGCAACAAGAAAGAGTTTACATTAATAAGTATAATGTATATTAGTATCGGTCCAGTTCTGCCCGAATGTTGTTTATGACATTAAAATACAAAACAGGCCTATCAAATAACATTAATCTTGAATGGAAATAATGTTTTCTATCAAACAACATTGCTCCTTCCTTGACCACACCTTAGGAGAAATTGGTAGTAGAATTTCAATCAGAGATAAGATGTTAACTCTTCAATTGGTTTCTCATGTCATTGATTTAGTTGCTTTATAGTTATGTCACCCCTGCATTTATGCAATTTTATTTGTCAAAGCCACACTATTTACTGTTAGTTGGCATGAAATAGTTTCCATTTTCCTTTTCACCCGATAATCGTGTAGACTCTTATATTGAAAATAAAAAACTTATGCATTAGAAGTTTTCCTACCTCCAGCTTTCTTTTTCTATTTTAATTTATTTTTCTTTTCGTTTATATCAAATCACATATGCAATACACATAAAAACATCAAATATTATTCTGGTTTTCTAACAATCTTATTCAGGGAGAGGATTTGAAAACAGATGATACCATATAATGCACTTCAAATTTATCTTGTCTCGACACATAATTAGATAAACAAATGATTTTTTTCGTATATAGAGAATACATTTAACCGACTTATTAACAAATCTATTATGCTAAATTAGAACAGATTTTGCTGATACATTAAATCCTAAATTTAAGGTAAAATATAATAAACTACAATTAATTTTCTATTTCCATGAAAGTTTCAAAGTTCGTAATCTTAGTCTTTGGTTTTTATGAGATGTTCCCTAATGAAGACATAAAAACCAAAATATGCACAAGGATACGTTTGTGGTTTCCACGGATATTCTTCAGAGCTCCATCTTCATAACAACCATAATTGTCTCACTTGTATTTTGTGTGTTCATACTTCATCTTCTGACCAAAAAAGTACATGGAAAATAAAGGTACCATCTAGTTGGCGGCACCATTTTCAATCATCTCATCAACTTCCACGGGTTGCACCATTACATGACTGATCTTTCTGGCGAGTAGAAGACTTACAGATTCATTAGCACTTTCACGAATGATATTTTTACTTCTGACCCTTCTAATGTGAAATACATTCTCAAAACAATCTTTGAAAATTATGGCAAGTGTCACCATTTTCTTGAAATCCTAGATAATCGTTTTAAGAGTTGCAATTTTATTTGATTCTTTTAAGATGTAAACAAGAGAAACTTCTAAAATCGTATTCAGAATAATTGTGCCTAATGAATAATAACAAAATCAACACCGATATAAGGAAATCTATCCCAAATAGCATGCCAAATTGTTAGTAAAAACATACCAGATAACAAAAAAATAGAAAATTACAATTGAAATATAAAATGAAGAAATAAATATTTTCAGGCTGAGGCACGATTATCTCCCTCTCTTTAAGGAGATTCAAGACCACTACAACAAATGTTTTTACTGGCCTAGTAGTCCTTTTGACTTGTCCCCTTAAGGATACAATAACATTCACAAAGTATTCTGGACAAGAGTTGAGTCAAAAGATTTACAAAAAAAGAACACTTTCCTTCAACTAATAAGAATTTTTTTTTTTTACTATTTTTTCCTATCTGTATTTTTCTTGTCTGTTGTGTGTCCCAAAACAAATGAAGAACACGATTATTTATAGTAAAAAAAGTCTTCCTAGCAATGAATAGGAAGGTAATGAGGTAGACAAATAGTAAAGATAATGGTCTTAGGAATTACATATGTTACAAGATATAATGGAGGAAAAAAATAAAAATAAAAAGCATAACAAATGCCTCCAATGGCAAATTCCAACATTCATTGGAACGTTTCTGCCAGAATTTTATGACCACTAAGTCGATGGCCAATTCATGAGTAATTAGTTAGTATTAAGAAACAAAAATAATGAGCAAATTAATACAGGAAAAATAATCTTACATTACCTCCCTCACTACACTTCTTTTATGGAATCATATATATATATATATATATATATATATATATAAAGAACATGTAGGCCGTTACGTGGCGTCAACACAAACAAAGAAACCTTTTATTTTAATATATATTACAAAAGATGCCCTTCCCCTGCAAATCGCCTCATAACAGCTACTACCACTCTTCACAGAGAGCGTACCTGTTCACAACAGCCGCCATCGTAAATAAAACCTTTTATCACTTCATCTATACACTTGCTTCCTTCTTTCCTGTGTGCAAACACTCTTCAATCAAATCTCGGTGTTCTCCATCACCGTCTCTGTTTTGGAGTTCTGCAAAACGCGTGTCTAGGCTTGAAGGTGCAAAACTACTCAGAATCAATCTCCATTCGTTCTTCGTAGCTTTGCCAAAATCTCTTTGCTTCAGCATATTTTAGAAGAAAAATTTGAAATTCTTCTTAACAGCACACAAAATGTCTCTACGCTGTTCAGGTATGCTGATTCTTTATGTAATTTTCCACCATGTTGATTCTCTATATAAATTTACACTGATTTTATTCTTTACTCATAGGTCAGTCTCATATGTTTTGATAAAAGAAAAATTAATGTACAATCAAAATCTAAGTTTTATTCTTTTACTGGGTTAAAAACTTAGTATCTTATCTATTTTTCTTTACAACTGTTATTGAGGACAGCAGGGATCTTCACCTTTCATCAATTGAGTAGTTTTAATCTTTAGTAAGTAGATATCACTTTTTCGGGTTTAAAATTTGGGCTTGCATTGAATCAGTCTCCAAATAATTGTTGTTGCAGTAAAAATGTATGCAGGTTTTAATAATTTTACATTTATAACTAATCTGCAAAGTAGTTCATATTTTCCTATCCTCTACATTCAATTTAAAATCTACCCAGCAACTCGCTACTATTCCACAACATTGCAATGGTAGTTTGAAATCAAAGTATAAACTTGAGTTCATTACACAAATTGATAGCATGAATTGCTTCAGGTCTCATTAAATTTATGCAATTTTTATTTTCAATTTGTTTGCGTTGCAAAGAATTATCCGGCATTTAGGTGTTTCTTCTATGCTCATTGTTGCGTAAGTATAGGAGCCAAGAAGTGGTTTTATTCCTTTCATGGCATTGTGATTTTTTTGAAATTTTGCTTGCGAATCTAATATAACAGTACGTTGATAATGCTAAGCTTCAGCAAGAGGGAATCTAAACTATTATACATTTATCTGTGCATTGCAATTTTCACGTAGTATCTACACATCATCAGAGGGCAACCAACAGGTCACAAACTATATGCAATAGTTTCAAATGCTAAAAAAGATAAAGAACTTAAAAATATCAAATATTGCGAGGCTTTGAACAATATTGTGACAATTCTTTAACCATCATAAGCGAAAAAGGATAAAGGACTCAAGAATACACTTTAATCCAGTTCTAAGCTGTTTTTAATGTTGTAAAACACCCTGCCAAATACTTCTATGAATGATACTAGGTGAGAGAGCTTCTCTCAAACAACATGTATCCCTGCTCTCTTCTGTCGGCATAATTGGGGGCATTTAAATATTAGTTTCATGTTCTGTAACTTTCTGTGACGTGTAAATTGTTTAGTAACAGGTTTGATGTCAACAAAAGACTTCACTGCTAACTATGCGCCGAATTCATCTCAATCGTTTGTTGGAGAGTCAGAGATAAAATTGTGAGAGAGGAAAACAAACATTTCATCAGGGTGGACTGTATCTTAAAAAATCGAGTTTCACCCATGGACAAGTATATATCATAGTATCATGAGTAACAACAAGAGAAGGATTATCCATCCATAAAGCAGACAACAACAAGAGGTCCAGAATGTAAGTCATATAATTGGCTGATGAGATGATGTAATTGGTATAAATTTAGCATTTTCTTCCGCCAGGAAAGATACTATAAATTCTATACAAAGTCTAAAAGATAACAGATAATGAATTATAATGGGTTAATTTAATGAGGATCATAACAAAGTCTATAAACATGCAGATGTAGTGAAATAAGGATATTTAGAGTTTCTCTGTTTGTTTGCTCTTGTATAATTTTCACTCTGTCTGAAATTTGACCGTTGAAGCAAATTGTTTTTGTTGACAAGTTATTTTGAAGGCTGTAGTTTGGGACTTCGAAATACATAGGATAATTGAGGTCAGCTGTAATATGAGACAATCAAGCAAAGATAACAAGCAAAAAGATTTGAAGGAAGAAGAAATAGTGATTGCAATTTAAGCTGACATATGCTAGGAATTTGAAGGAGTGCACTTGAGTTGTAAAAATTTGAAGGCATAGACACATTGTATGAAGCACCAACAATAGCAAAAAAAGTGAAACCAAACATAAAAATCCAAGCATGCATTAAACGGATATCAAACACCGAACAAAAATTGCATATCCATCAATCAAGGTATACAAATTTTCCACTCTCCAGCAATTTGACATATTTATGTATGCAACCAACAACTTCAGGTGCATATTTTTGTGCACCACTGGTTCTTCTCTGCATCTATCTCTTTTAAATATTAAAACAAATGGATTCCTATAATGTAACCATTTAAACATAAACGATAAAATCTGTGTAGTTCACTATAATGTGAGTGTACTTGTAGCATGCTTATATTTTCAGGGCTTAAGTTGTGTTAGTGTTGTATATGGGTCTTTTATTTCCTTTCCTATGTGGATAATAACCAGCCCAATTTTGGACCAACCCATTTGCCATAGGCCCATTCTTATAGGCAAAAATAAGCCTATTTAGGTCTAATTTCAGAAAAAACACAAACCGTTTTTCACAGCCAAAAGAGAGATTGAGCATTTTTTCGCAGTAAAAACTTCAGCCCTAACAACCACTTCAAATTGCCATTCCCGCTTCGATTTCTTGTCCGATGGAGCCGGATTTTTGGACATCATATTGTATTCATCTCAATCCTTTTTCTATTGAAACTGACAGAGTTGGATTTTGGTGGCATGCAGCTTCGTTTTACTTCATGAATAGTAGCTTGCTGAATTTGGTGATTTTGCTACTTTAATTCTCTAGATTTTGGTGCTATCTTAATTTTGTTGTTGCTCGTTTGTTTAGGCACTTGTTTTGGTGGTCCATTTGGAGAACAATATGTAACTCTTGGTGATTATAGTGGAGGTTTTGGTCCCGTGGTTTTTGACTCTTGCACATCGAGGTTTTCCTCCACCAGGAATCTTGGTGTGCTGGTGTGATTGGGGTTTATTATTGTCTTGTTAAATTGTTTGGGTTGAGTTACTTGTTTACTGTGCTGTCCTTACATCATATTGCTTGTGGTTGTTTGTCTTCTCTTGGTTCAATCGAAAAGGAAAGTATAGACTTGGGTCTTCTTCCGTTGTTTATCCTGTCCGGCATTCTTTGTTATTGCCTTGTCTTTCCTCCCAACAAAGTGGGATCAAGGAGCAGGTTATTTTTTTTGTCGTTTTGAATTATGGAGGCAAATATGAGCCAAGCATTGGTGTTTGTAACTGGTAGTAACTATCATATTGCAAGGCAAATGAACGATCTTCTATTTGTCAAAAGATGCATTTACCCTGTGTTTCTTCTATAAGCCTCATCGTTGAATGAGGAAGAATAGAAGTTGAGCATCTGCAGGTTTTTGCGTTCTTGATGCCTTCTACGACAACCGTGCTCTGTTCTCTTCACTGCTCGCAGCATTCCTACACACTGTGTGTTATCGTAAAATCCCCTTTGGTCGATTGCAAGCGTAAGACACTCCACCCTGTCCCCTATTCCCATACATTTCTTTTGTTGCTCTCGCTGGACATACTCCCTAGGCTCCCTCACGCACTCCCTTCTCTACCCTCACCTTTTGCCCCTCCGACTCATTTTCCGCTTAGCCCGGGTCGCTCCGACACTTCGCCTACTCCCGGCGCTTCCCGGCTTGTCCCACGTCTCCACACTCACCTACATCTACTCTTCGTCTCGTTTGCGTCATCCGTTATCTTTCGCCCAACTTTACCCGTTCCTCGCGCGATACTCCGCCCCCTCATTCTTATCCTTTTCGACGGCACTTCTCCGACATTCCAGTTCCGCCTTTACCTTCTCCTATCTCTGTCTCTGCGTACCTGACTCCACCTGCTCCGCTTGATACGTGCGCGCGCCGCGTGCCCTACTCTCGCCGTACATTATCTTCTTGTCCTCCTCTTTTCATCCGCCACACCACAGGCGAACCCGTTGCCCTGGCCGTCTCAGTGCTCCTGCTGCGTCCCCCGCCCCGTGCGCTTTCCTCGGTCAGGGGGGGCGGCGTCGTCGCAGCTCCACCCTCGGTCCACTCAAAAAAATGGGTGGAAATGGGAAGAGAGAGACAGGACGGGGCCGGTCTGAAGACGCGGCCAACGCGTGGAAAGCTGCGAGTGCCGGGGACGAATTCTGCTCTCCAGTGGTGGTGTACCATGGAATTATACTAAGATTGGTGTCCTGAATGAAGAAATGAGACGAAGATCTCAAGCCTCCTCATTCTTCACTTCACACGCCGATTTTTGTTACTTAAGTAGGGGGAGAAACAAGTCCAGAGGTCGAATGTAGAGTAAAAGTAGGAAGAAAATCAAAGTTAAATACAAAATATTACATTGACTATTGCCACAAGAGGGGCAATATCATGACATATTTTTACAAGCACAAGAGAGATATGAGACAACAAAAGAAGAGGCGATAATGAAAATCGTTTTGCTGTTGTTGCTATGATGAATCTTCTTGTTTCGTGTGATGCAATGTTCAATCATCTTGATTCGTGATGAGTCTAGCTGTTTGTTGGATCTGTTGCTACTTCTCATGTCACGCCAAAGAGGAATCATTTTCTTTGTATACTCCAGGTAAGTTTGGAACGTTGAAATGGGCAATAATCATGAAGTTTGAAAGTTATTGGCATTGGGGACGTTTTTTGCGAAATTAACAATGTTCCAAACTATTCTCAAAATGGTCCAAACATGCTCCAGATGTTTCGCTTGAATTTGATTTCTGTGGATATCTTGATGATGAGGGTTTATTAAGTACACTTGGTGTTGGCCAGTGAAGCTTCTCTAGGTTTTGGTGTTGTGGCCCGTGGTGACAAGTTGTCTAACTTGTATGTATTTCAGGGCTCCATTTCAGAACTCATTAAATTTTGGTGGAGAATTATCCTTCATCAGAGTTATGGCACGAAGGCTGAGTCATATGAGGCGAGAAGGGGATTGATAGTTTGGGGCTAGAAAAATTTGCTTCTTTCTGGAGTTAAACAAGCAAAGTTGAAAGAAAATTTTTTTCATAGTGTCTTAGCCTAAACAGAAAAGAGTTTGTTTTCAGAGTCAATGCTCTGCTGGCCTTCAAGAAGCTTGAATTTTGTTGCTTGACGTTTGTACACTCGATTTGTGTGGTCCTTTAAGGTAGATCTCTTGTGGTGCACTTTACTTTGTGACTTTTATTGATGACATTCTCGCAACTCTGGTAAACTTTCCTTTGAAGTCCAAGGTCAATTACTTGAAATGTGTTCAAGAGTTTTCAGGCCTTTGTTTAAATGACACCAGGGAAGACATGGAATGCCATCCGCTCAGATGTTGGTGGTATATTGGTCCTTTTTTGATAGATATTGCAGAGAGCAGGTATTAGGCATCAGAAAACTCCTCCAAAGACTCCTCAGTTAAATGGTTTTAGCAGATAGTATGAACAACCTCTAGTTAGAGGGGGTTAATGTATTCTTCAGATGCTAAGCTGTCATTTCCTTTGGGCAGAATCACTTAATACTGTGCTTTATGTTATCAATGTTATCTCCTGCTGTTTGCTTTTAGTGGTGATGTCCCTGACAGAGTTTTGGACTGGTAATGCTGTTTCTTATGAATCACTTGGTCGTTGGGTGTGAAAGCCTTTGTACATGTTCCCTTAAGGATGAAAGGGTCAAAGCTGGATGTTCCAAACTGAGGCATGTATCTTCATTGTTATGGTCAGAGAGAAATTTGGGCTATCATTTCTATGATCCTGTTGAGAAAAACCTTGTTTAGAAGTCGTGAGTTGTGTTCTTTGAAGACCAAACAATTGAAGATTTTGACACAGCTTACAAGGCTGATTTTCAGAGTAGTGAGACTTAAGTTTGGATGTTGAATTTCCATTCCTTTGACTAATTGCACACGGAAGAAAATCTTCACATGCAGAAAATCAAGTGATCATGAAGATGGTGATCTGTTCAGAAATGACCGGCATGATGTTGTTGATGCTCCAGTGCAAGTGATGTGGTTGTCCAACAACCATTATAGATGCCTCCAGAGAGTTTCTCTCAACATCGAGTAGAGAGGGAGAATTCCTTCATCTCGTTAGCTCCAATGAGTATGTGTACTCTTGACTTGACGGGGAGAACCTGAGAGTCTTGATGAGGCCATGGAAGTGAGAAAAAGAAAGGTTGTTTGATGCTAATGGGAAGATGAGATGAAATCCTTTCATGATAACATACCTTTGATTGGTTAAGTTACCTAAAGACCAAAAGCTTTGAAAACAGGTGGGTTTTTCGGTGAAACATGAAGCTGGTAAATCCTTCCACGGACACAAGCGTCGATTAGGTGGTCAGGAGTGTCTGTCTCATACGCGAAGGGGAGGTGGTGATTGGTTGATGAGATTAGTCCGTCCATTTTGAAGATGTCCTCCATCGTGTGTTCTAACTAGGGCCTTCGGGCTGCAATTCTATATTTAGAGGTTGAGAAAATGGATTTTTAAACTTGCTTCTTCCTTCATGGTGACTAGAGATGAAGAAATTTATATGGATCAACCGGAAGGTTTTGAAGTCAAGGGTAAAGAGAATTATGTTTGCAAAATTAAGAGAGCTTTGTATTTGTTTGAAAACAAGCTCCAGGCAGTGGTACAGGAGTTTGGTTCTTGTTTGAGTCAGCAAAGGGCTTCAAGAGACTTTCTTCAGACCCTTGTGTTTTTTTTGCAAAGTTCTATGATGGTGACTTATTAGTGTGTTTCTTTATTTGATGCATGCTTGTTGTTGTCATAATAACTTTGCAGGATTTCAGAATTGAGCAAGAGTTGAGTAAGTCTTTTGCTATGAAATTACTTAGGCAGCAGCAGATTCTTGGCATGCAGATTGTTGTGAATAGAACGGCCAAGAAATTGTATTAGTCACAAGTAGAGAAGTATAATTCAGCAAAGTACTTCGCAATTCAGCATGGACAAAGCTCAGGTTTTGTCAAGTACACCTTTAGCTATGCACTTCAATTGGAGTCACGAAACAGTGTCCTTCTAATGATGATGAGAAGGACGAATAAAAAAAGTTCCTTATGCTTCAACTGTTTGGTAGTTTTGATGTATGCGGTGGTTTTACAAGATCGGATATTGCTCACGGGGCTGTTGGAGTTGTAGCCGTTTTCTTTCTAACCGTGGAAGAGAACATTGGAATGCTTTGAAGTGGGTTATGAGATATCCTGTGGAACTTCTAGTCTGAGTTTGTGTTTTGGTACGGGAAGCCTATTCTATGTTTTTATATGATTTCAGACCTGGCTGGGGTTTGGTGTTTTGATACTCGCAAGTCTAACTTCAGCATGGGTCTTGGTTTACTTTTTGCAGGGGAGCTGTGTCTTGGCAATCTAGTTGCAAAAATGTGTTCTCTATCCTACTACCAGAAGCTGAGCTATTGCTGGTCGTTGACTCTTGTACAGAATTGCTTTGGATGAAGAGATGCTTGGGGAACTTGGTTGTCTCAAGAGAGTTCTGTGCTTTATGTGACAGTCAAAGTGCTATAACATCTTGGCAAGAATCTTATACGTTCCATGGGTCTTATCTAAAACACATTGAATCGTGAGAATACCATTGTGGATTCAGAGATGTGTTGGATTCTAAGTTGCTTGAGCTTGAAAAGATTCCTACCAATGACAATGGTTCGATAATGATGACTACCGCTTTGCCAGAGGAAAGTTTGAAGATTGTTGCATGGTCGCCGGATGGCGGTCTCCTCCACATTTCGTGAGGGGGAAATTGTTTGGGTTATGGGTCTTTTTCCCTCCTATGTGGATAAATAAAAGCCCAATTTGGACCACCCATTTTTGCCCATATGCCCATTCTTATGAGGCAAATATAAGAATTCTATTTAGGGTCTTATTTTCAGAAACCACAGTTTTTCAAGCAGCCAAAAAGATAGATGGAGCAGTTTTTTCGCAGTAAAAATTTCAGCCCTAACACCTCAACTTCAAATTGCGATTCCCCCGCTTCGTTTCTTTTCCGATTGACTGATGTTTGGACCGAAATTTTCTTCATCCCAATATTTATTATAGGAACTGACAAGTTGATTTTGGTGGCCTGCAGTCTTCAGTTTTTGCTGTCCGGATAGTACTGCGAATTTGGTGATTTGGCTACTAATTCTCTAGAATTTGGTCTATCTTATTTTGTTTGTTGTCTCGTTGTTTGGCACTTATTTTGTGGGCCAATTTTGGGAGAAAAATCTTGTAACTCTTGGTGATTATAGTGGAGTTTTTTTTTGGTCCCTTGGTTTTTTACTCTTCACATCGAAGGGTTTCCACGTAAATCTTGGTGTCTTGTGGCTTGGTTATATTGTCTGGTTTATCCATTTGTTTTGGTTGAAATTAACTTGCTGCCGACTATCATATTGCTGTGGTTGTTTGTCTTCTCTTGTTCAAATCGAAAATGGAAAGTATAGACTTGGGGTTATTCTTTCGCTGTTATCCCTGTCAGGCATTCTTTGTTATTGCTTGTCTTCCACATTTAGTTCACCCAATTGAACAATTTATTAAGGAAGGGGATGAGAAGATGACAAATAGACAATTATACAATTGTTAAATTTTACCATCCTCGAGTGAGGCATTCACTATTTACTTTACATTATCTTTTAAAATTGTAAGACAAGTAAAATGAAATATTTATTCCTCTTTTCCAGCATTGAAACGATTAAGGGTATCTGAAATTTCTCTGTTTCTTTGCTCTTTTGTAGTCTTTGTTACAAAAGAAGTTACAATGTCGGATCTCATTAATTTATGAGGACAGAGTCTGCGGATGATAGGTGAATTCACATGTAGTAGGTTGAGACTTTTTTTAACGTGGGAACATTAAAATCTGCTCAAAGTCTTGAAAAACAAGGAAACAAGGAAAGCAGTGAAGGCCGACAAAATAGTGGCATCTCCTGCCAATTCTCATATGTCTCTTCACAGAGAAATAGTGATAAACTAATTAATAGTTGTTTAGTTTTGTTTTGATGTTTTTTTCCTGTTCGTGTTGCCAATTAAAATAAAGTCGTAGTCATTCAATATATATCTCATCTCAAACAGTTAAACCAAATAAAATAAGAGGTAGATTTGTGGTTATCATTTTCGTGTATGCAACTTCGCACAAACATTTGTGTAGTTTAAGGAGGACAATATTTCCAAATTCACTCATATCTAATGGATAGAGGAAGATAACGAAAAAATTTGACGCAGATAAAGTATTTTAGTAAGTTAAAATAGAAAATTTTTACAATGGCAGAATATTACTTGAAATATTTCTGTCACATGGTATTCTCAGTTATACGTTAAAAAAATTAAGATAGCCATTGATTTACCGCAATTTTTAAGAGTCATTTGCTACTTAATGAAGCCAAAAATATATTAGAAGAGTATCATTTTTTAAGTGGGACTATTTAATTAACATGGGAGAGAATTAATGGATTTAGATATGGAGACTCGAAATTGGAGTAAGTGTTAATTTAACAGTTGAAACTAAGCTTGAGTATATGCCTATATATTATCACGCAAAGAAATAATGACAAGAGTGAGATAATATCCCCATATACTATCAAATAAAGGTCACAAACAAAATTAAGGTTATACTTGTGTAGAAATATCTATTATCATGAATCCAAATTTGCAAGGCTCAACATAAATAAATAATTTTTTTTATACATTAGATTAAATATCGCAAAGCTTTAAATATTTTGAATGTACTGATCGAAATCAAAACAAGTTAAAACGTTTTTAGACAAAGCAAATTAGTACCATTAGCGATTTTGAAGTACTTGCTGAGACGTCAATTCAAATGGTCATACGTTATTTCACAAAATGAAAGACATGTACTTTTGTATTTACATTAATTTTGACAACTATACACAATATACAAAATAATGTAAGTTAATGGAGGTAGTTTATCACCGCGCAAAGCGCTGTTAATTTACCTAGAATAGTAAATAGTAAAATCAAACTAAAAAATTTCAAACTAGGAAAAACTGTAAAAATATAAGTTCCAGCTATCTATATGGATCTACAAATAGCCAATATACTGGCTGAAACTGTCAAATCCAGCAACATAATAGACATTCAGTAAGTCCACAAATCGACTTCGCAGAATGGTTCCTTATTTATTCTTAATAGACAAATAATTATAGTTTTATCGATGTAGGATTTGTTCATGAAAGCAATTCTAGATTCTATATTAAGAGTTGCCTTCATTGTTGAGCTAGATAGCATGTGTGATTCAAATGATGACGGAAAATTTTTTATCAATGTATTTAATGATGCAAGATTGACACTTTGGATTGAAATCTTATGGAAGATTAAAATATTGCCTAATATTGGATCAGAAGCCATGTTAAGACACAATATAAGAACTATTTTGTTTATAAGTTGAACCACAAAAAAAATGAACAAATGAGTAAACAAAAAGTTAATCTATCTGTAGGTTAATCTTCTTATATCTATTACTTCCATTAACGAAAACATATACTAATTATATATTATAATCTTTTTGCAGTTGCAATGGAAGAAAGAAGACATTTTATTAAGGTTTATGCAAATAGCTGGAAAAGATCCAAAGTATTCACGTGATATTATATTGAACTTCATAATAGCAGGCAAAGATACAACATCAACTACCCTTTCTTGGTTAATATATGTTCTATTCAAATATTCTCATGTACATGAGAAAGTTGTCACACCCCGAGACGCAAACACGGAACTTAGGACCACAAGTGATCCCAAGCTAACCCTGTTGGCACGATCATAAGCATACTAAAGATAATAAACAGAATGCAAAAGCTAAATCATCTGAAAAGATAGGGATTACCCATATTATATAACTGAGGTATTTGAAAACAGTGAGTTCAATACAAAGAAAATATTAATTCAATACGAAATTGAAACTAACCATGTCCTGAAATAAGCATCTAACTAACTAGAAACGCTAGGACAAGCCCCAGCTAAGTCTAGCAAAAACTGAAACTAAAGACTTAAATGCTAAAATGAAACTCATAATTGTTGTCCTCAAGAATGAGGACTCACCACTGATTCTGCCGAACTGGAGATAGGAAATCAATCTAATCGTGATCTGAATGCTGAGAAACCTGACCTACACATCACGAAAATGTACCGCATGTTATGCCATCATACTAAAGGATGATATGCAACATAGAGTAAGATGAAATACAACACATAACGAAAGAACAAGCAAGTTAAACAATCTGAACATGATATACTGAAGATTCGAAGCTACACTTGATGTAATGACAAATTTAACATGCTGAGACTGAATGATACTGATTTGTAAAGATGGTCAATGCAATAGAATCTACTGAACTGTCGAGCTACTAATAAACAGACAATAAAACAACATGAGCTAATGTGGAGTCCGCTATATCCGCTCCATCAAAGGATCCAATTTACAACTGCCAGAGTATAAAGGCATTCTGGCATGATCTTGAACTTATTTCCCACGAGGGACTTACAACCTACGTGCTATAGTTTTTGGATTCGATTTAGGTACGTGGACATATCAAACTCCGTATTATACTACTCCCAATGAATTATGTAATTAACTAATTATGACCGAGATTCTGTAAATACTGGATAGCTCAAAATTGAACATGAAAATTGAGAATGCAACAATTGATCTGGTAATTATATATTTATAATAGAGGCATGTATAGATAAAGTAACAGAAATATTTGACCTAACATGTGTAATTCAAGAACTAAAGAAATACATAGCTAAGGGTTGTAAAATTCATGCAATACTCTGAGTAATTACATTATAATATGATTTGGAACATATAACTAATAAAATCATGAAGTTTTGTTGAAGTTCTAGAAACCCCAGGTTTAATCATGATATGAGAATCAAGAATTTAACTTAAAACTAAGGACCCAATGGGTGAAAGGAACCCACTAAATCCCACATATCTGGTGATGAAATCCACAGAGAAATATTAAATTTTGGGGATGGAACCTTGCTGCGTTCTTGAACTCGGTTCTTGACATTTTTCTCCTTTCTTGCTTCTAATTTTCTATGTTTTTGATTGATGATTTGACTTAGCTAAGTTTTAGTTATGTTTTTAGGCTTGAACGGACTAAAATATGATGATTTAGGGTCAAAACGACGTATCTTAGGGTTTAAACAAAGTGGGGAAAGACAAAAAGACCCCTGAGTTAATTGCTGTCGGACCAAAAGACCACCTAGATTGACGAGCTGTCGTGTAATCAACGGTCCATCGTTTGGGTCCGTACGTTGGGTCTGTTCGACATGCCTTTACAAAAATGATCATAACTTCTTACTCGAAGGTTTGAATTTAGTAAACTCGGTAGCTATGGAAAGATAATTAAATTATATATGATTTAGTAGGTCATAGGACACCTAGTTTATTTTGTGAGAAGAGTTATGATAATTTGAAGTTGAACCAACTACATTTCCCCCCTAACTGCCTGCTAATTTCCACATATGGTCCGTAGTTCCATCTACGTACCGTACTGGTCAATCATGGTTCTTGTACGAGAGTGGGTAGATGGGGTCTTGATCGACGAATACAGGCTACCGACCGTAGTCTGACTTATGGACCATAGGTCTGTCTGTGGATCGACACTTCGTCAATTTTTATGGGTTTTGTCATGGGAGAGTTTAAGTCATAAACGACAGATGTGAAGTACGAGCTGTGGTTCAGGCTACGGTCCATCGATAGTAAACGTCAATTATACCTGCAGATTTTTTAAAAGCTAATTTTTGGTATGTTTTGAATACGGGGTGTTACATTATATCCTCCTTGATAACATTCTTCGTCTAATGAAGACTCAACTAGCTTAAATTGAGGGAGACAGTTGCAATCCCTACTACTAAACATAGAGGACTGAGTTTTTGACTTAATTGAGTTCAGAGAACATGCAAATACACTGAAAATGCAAGTATAAACTGAGGGAACATGATTCTAAGACTGAATTCACGTATGAATGACTGAAAAACTAAAGAGGAACTATATTTCACCGCCACACTATCTAATGGCACTACAAAGGCCGGATCACCCACACACTTCTTCAAGAGCGAGATGTGGAAGACCAGATGCACTGCTGCTAGTTCTGATGGCAACTCTAACTCATATTCTACCTTGCCAACCATTTTCAAGATCTTGTAAGGGCCTACATATATAGGACTGAGCTTCCCTTTCTTGCCAAATCTCATCATTACTTTCATAGGTCACACTTTCAAGAAAATCCAATCATAAACTTTGAACTTTGGTTTGCTTCTCCTTATATCTGCATAAGATTTCCGACTACTCTGGGCTGTCTTAAGTCTCTCTCTAATGAGTTGCACTTTCTCTATAGCATAAAGGACTTAAGCTGGCCCTATCAAAGCTGCTTCACCTACTTCAAACCAACCAAGGGGAGATCTACATCTATGCCCACACTAAGCCTCAAAAGGGGCCATTTGAATATTGGAATGGTAGCTATTATTGTAGGCGAACTCAATTAGAGGAAGGTAATCATCCCAACTACCCTTGAAATCGATTACACAAGCTCTAAGCATATCCTCTAGGGTCTAAATACTACACTCTACCTGTCCATCAAATTGTGGATGAAATGTTGTTCTAAGGTTAACTTGAGTACCAAGAACTTTCTGAAATGACTTCCAGAAATGAGAGGTAAATCTTGGAATAGTCCTCCACCGAATTTGTAGTCTTGACCACCAAAGAGCGAGAAAACTTAGTCATCCGATCAACTATCACCAAATGGAGTCATGTTGTCTACGTGTACGAGGTAACCCTATCATGAAATCCATATTGATCACATCCCACTTCCAGAGGAATATCGATCTCTTGAGTCAAGACCTCCTGGTTTCTGATGGTTTAAACTTGACTTGGCATGCAACTGGGGAACTTATTAAAAATCTATTATACTCTTTTTCATTGCATTATACCACTAGACTTCTTTTAGACGCAGTACTCTAGCGACAACCCCTAGATTAAAATAGAACACTGGGTTCTAGCTTCTGCAAGAATAGCTTCTTTCTCACTCCCCCATAAGGAACACAAATTAACCTGGGTAGCAAGTACACAAATCTCCTCCCCCTGGGAGAAACTCCCTCTTTGATTGTTGACTCACTCGTACTTCCCAGCAATATTGGATCAAGGTCTTGCTTTTTCCTTTACTCCCTACCAAATAAGATTCTGCCCCATTTTGAATTGTTACAATACACCACTATCTGATATCTCAAAGATGAACTCCCAACGAGCAGCTTGTGAACTCCTTCACTAGCTCCTTCTTTTCCTTCCTCACATTGGCTACATCCCATCGATATCTGCTACAGAGATCTTCTACTACATTTTCCCCTACCCAGGATTATAAGCACCTCTATAATAATCCTTAAGGAACTCAAACCATCTCCTCTTGAGAAGATTCTACTCTTTCTGGGCGAACACATACTGAAGGCTCTTACGATCAGTGAACACATCTACATGAACACCATGCCACTAGCCTCTCCATATCTTGAGTGCAAATACTACTACTGCAAGCTCGAGGTCATGAGTTGGATAGTTCTACTCATGAACATTAAGATGTCTAGAAGCATAAAGTATAACATTATCTCGCTGCATCAACACACAACCTAGTCCAACTCTAGATGCATCACAATAAATCACATAACCATCTGAACGCTCTTGTATAGTGAAGATATGAGTTGTAGTCAATCTAGTTTTCAATTCTACAATGCTTTTGTCACAATCATCTGACTATTGAAACTTGACCATCTTCTGAGTTAACCTAGTCAATGGTGAGGGTATGGATGAAAGTCCTTCCATAACCTTTTATAATAACCGGCTAGACCTAAGAAGCTTCTGATATCTGTAGCAAAGCTAGGTATGTGCCATTGTTTAATTGCTTTTATCTTTAATGAATTCACTCGGATCCCTTTGCTTCATACAATGTGACCAAGGAAAGCAACATATAGAAACAAGAAATCACATTTGCTAAACTTAGCGAATAATTGGCGATCCTTGAGAGTCTGTAGAACACATTCCTCAATATCTCTCACTACTCATGTTTGTGTTTCCCCCTTCCATTCCCTAGAGTAATGAGGATTCATCAATAA
The DNA here is from genome assembly GCA_027704765.1 of Solanum habrochaites. Lineage (NCBI taxonomy): Eukaryota > Viridiplantae > Streptophyta > Magnoliopsida > Solanales > Solanaceae > Solanum > Solanum habrochaites. The sequence goes on along the minus strand of JAKWJA010002499.1, from coordinate 21,395,857 downwards.
AGAATAATAACGAACACGTCCAATAATGGCTTGCACACTTTGCGTCTCGAAATCCATGAAAGTTGCAGGAGCATTGTTTAGTCCAAACGACATACCTACAAATTCATAATGACCATACCGAATTCTGAAGGTTGTTTTTGGAATATCACTATCTCATACACTTAGACGATGATAACCCTATCTAAGATCTGTCTTTGAGAAATGGCTATCACCTTAAAGTTGGTCAAAAAAGTCATCAATCTTGTGGATGGGATACTTATTCTTGACTGTGACCTTGTTCAACTGTCTATAGTCAATGCATATTATGAGAGAACCATCTTAATTCTTTACAAACAACACAGGTGCACCCCATGGTGAAATATTAGGTCTGATAAAGCCCTTATCTAGAAGTTCTTTAAACTGCTTGTTCAAATCTTTAAACCCTGTTGGATCCATACTATAAGGAGGAATAGAAATAGGGTGGATATCTAGAAGCTGATCTATTCCGAAGTTGATTTCCCTTTTGGGAGGGACTCAAAAAGATCTTCTGGAAACACTTTTGGAAACTCACAAACTACTAGAACTGACTCAAGAGTTGGGGTTTCAAATCTAGAATCCTTAATATGAAGTAGATGAAAGACATAACCCATAGAGATCATCTTTCTGGCCTTAAGGTAAGAAATGAATAGACCCATAGGCGCTAAGGTACTACACTTCCATTCTAAGATTACTTTGTCTGGTAAGTGAAAATGAACAATCCTAGTTCTACAATCGATTGAGGCATAACAAGAATGTAGCCAATCAATGCCTAGAATGAAGTCGAAGTTTACCATTTCTAACTCTACAAGATCTGCTGAGGTGACTTTTTGAGTGACTGTGATAGGGCAATTTATGTATACCCGTCTAGCTATAATTGGGTCACCAACTGGAATAGAGACCGAGAAAGGTTTTGAGAGAGTTTCTGGATTGACACTCAATTGGACTGCTATGTAAGGAGTTACAAAGGAAAGAGTAGCCCCTGGATCTAATAATGAATAAAAATCAAGGTAAAAGACTCATAACGTACCAGTAACTACATTAGGAGAACCTTCGTGATCCTAGCGGACCTGAAGAGTATACAACCTTTTCTGGCGCTGACCGCCACCTGTACAAGATGAGTTATCCTACTGAGTTGGGAAACTTTCTAGTGCTGCTGAAGTTGTAGACTAAGCTCAACCATTACCACCTCCTTGACCCAGTCTAGAAGGAAAATTCCTCAACCTGTGACCAGATTGACCACACCCAAATCATCCTTCTTTTCCTGTGAGACACTCTCCCTGATGGTTCTTACCACACTTAAGGTAAGTGGGGTAAGTCTTGGTTTCTGAAACACTTCCATGAGAATTAGAGCCTTTTGCTCTAACCTTCTGGTCATACCTGTTCTTGGAGGATGGAACACAAGCTGATAAAGAGGTTGGAGATGAAAGTTTCTGCTGATTTTTCGAGCGATTTCCACCACCCGATTTTTGTTGAGAATAGTCATAGTTCCCAGTCCTAGACTTCTTATTCTCCTTGACATGTTCCCTAATCTTATCACCCTCAACCTGCTGAGCATGAGTCATAAGCCTAGAGATGTTTACATCTTCTAGTAACATAACAATTCTGTATACAGTTTTCACCAAATCTGACACTTAATACAAGAATATATTCATCTAAGCCCTGCAGTCAGCAACCACGTGAGGAATATACCTGAAGAGTTTGTTAAACTTCAGCCAATACTATTGAACCGTCATGTTTCTTTACCTTAAGTTCATGTCTGCACCCCTATTTTCCATCCACTAAGTGTACCAAATATGAGGAATATCCTTCAACTGGTATGATTCAAACTCAGCCCGATCATTCCCGCTGACTTGCATTACCTCAAAGATTTTTTTAATCTTGTCCAAGAAATTCTGAGGATCCTCATTAGTTTGTGATCCTAAGAACTCGGGCGGATTGATCCTAACAAAGTCACAGACCGTTGCTGCTGCTTTTCCACCATTTGCATTAATAGGAGCATGAACCCGATTGTTCTGGTTTGTCATACTCTTACCCGACATCTATATGGCATTCCTGAACTCATCATTGGAGGTAGAAGCTACGTTCCCATTCCTGGAATTCGCATTCCTTGTATTACCTCTATGATGATGGCTACATCTGCAAACGTAAACGTCGATTAGGAATGTAATTAGATCATACCTCCACAGATACGAGTATCAGAAAGAAAGTTTTACTTAACTAAACGCTTGTAGACTCCCTCTCATTAGATGTGGTGCACTTCACACCCATGTAAAGGACTCTACTTAGTGCGACTTTTCGGACATCCTAGGACGCTCAAACAAAGTGATCAGACACCATGTTTTTTCAAACCTCATGATTAGATTAAATTATCATTTCTCATTGACTTGAACGTGAATCTATACTTAATTTTTCTAGTTTGTGTATACTGTCTTTTATAAGTAGCTAAGAATATTCTTTTGTTGATCAAATAGGAAACGCCAAGGATATGCTTGGTGAAGGAGATTTCCAATAGGCAAATGAAGATATTACCTGCTTTGTTGTTAAGTTAGTTTGTTTTCAGGTTTGGTGTTGACAAGAAGACTTTCAACTACAGAATCATGATTAATCTTCATATTGATTTCCTTTTCGTGTTCTTCACAAATTATGAAATTAAAATTTCAATAATATGTATATTAGTATTACTTCAATTTTGTATGAATGTTTTTTATGACATCAATATACTAAATATGTCTATCAAATAACATGGAAATAAAGTTTGTTGTGTATGGGATGTAGCATTTGCACATTCACATTTACATTATTCTACCTTCCTCCCAAAATGTATTAATACCATCCAAGTTTGAGATGTTTAGTTGAATATCAACTGTGCCTAGTGTAACATCTCGTAACTTGAAAAATGAATAATCTAAGAAGCAAAGAATAATCATTTTTGAATCAAGTAAGGAAGTCTGGAAAATTTCCAACTTTCAAAAGTGACTTTTGATCATTTTCAAACGGCCATAACTTCCATGTCAGATGGATTTTGGATGAGTTATTCATGTCATTCGAAATCCCTTTAGAAGATCTTTCCAATGCCACCAAGTTTGTGAAATTCTGATGTCGTATGAGGGAGACATGCCTTTCGGAAGTTGGGCTGTTGAGTTGAAGAAAATCCAATCAGGAATTTTGGTAAGGCCAAAGTCGTCTTTTCACCCTAATATTTCCTGATTCATTTTAAGGGTAATTTATGGGTAAAAACATAGTCCCAATTAAGTTTAACAATATTCATAATGCTCAGGGAATGGGAGAAAAAGAGAAAAGGAGAGGATGATCAAGAACCATCAAAGAACGCAAAAATCGTGCATCGATTTCTACGAGGGTGACCCCTATCGAGGTTTGTGAGATTTTTTTGTGTTGGGTTTGTTCACCCACACACCAACATGTTTAATTATGCAAGTTTTCTATTGAATTAATGATAAATCTTTAACTTTTGGTGAATAATTTTTGGATCTTTGTTGATAATGTTGTAGCGTACCTTTAGTTTTTTTTGTTCCGTGTAATTATTGTTTTTCGTAGCTAACTATTGTGGTATTGATCAACATTAGTCCTTCTAAGTGTTTGGCGCGATGCTCATGGAAGATTGGTGCGGTTTCGACGTTTGATAAAACGGAGAAGAAAAGTTGGAGAACCCGTATAATAGGCCTTGGGGCACCGCGCCTATGAGAGTCCCTCAGGAAAGACTCTATCAGTCACGCTCTAGCGCGCCACGCCAGACAGAGCGCCTGAGGACAACATCTGTTCGTCAGGTTCTGGAGCTCTTTGCCACGACCTCCGTGAGACCCCGCTCTTTTCCTATCTCTTCGTACTAGTTCCTAGGTGATGTACCGATCACTCCTAGTTTATTCAAATACTCTAAAGTACATCTAAATATCATGAAATGGTCCATAAATATGAGATCATGATCTTTGAATCCATAATCTAATTAAAGGAAATTTAAGATCAAAGTCAAGGAAGTTAAGAGTCAAGTCTAAAAGTTAAGAAGCGAGTCAAAGTAAGTTCCTACAGCAGTCTTAAACAAACATTTTAACTTTTTTTTAAGGTTCACGTAAAGAGTTGAGTTAAATTCTCAAATATTATAAGGGAACTAAAGTATTCCCTATAGTTAATTTTCAAGTATGCATAACACCATAATTTGAGTTAATTCTCACGAGTTTCAGGAGGACTAAGAGTCCCTCAAAGCTTAAATTTAAAATGTTTTTCAAACTTTTGGAGAAAGAAATTAAGTTATCCTTCTGTCGAGCCTATGGCTAGTTTAAATGATGAAGATGAACTTCTAGATTTCCAAGAGAGTTTTTAAAAGCTACGTTTCTGGAACTAGCCCACTCACAGATTCGTATGTTTTTAAAGACAAAACCCACATATCTATAATTGGTGGTAATATTGAGCCAGATTTGGATGCAAGTCATCCAGATTAACTTAAACTCTTCATGTAAACCATGGTTAGTCCATCATTGCATAAACAGGTCATACGTTTTAGATCCAACCGCCATCATAGTCTACTAGTGGATCCATAGGACCCAGTTCGGGTCCCTTATACCTAGGCAAGGTTAGGAATGGTCGGCGCAGTCATGTGTCAAGAACTGTTTTTATCATCACCTAATTCTTAGTGATGTTTTTGGTAGGAGAAGCTCCCATAGAGGTGTTGTATTTTTCATATACATCAACTATATGTATTTTTACGTACATCTAAGATATTATTTGTATATTTGTATACGATCATAGTTTACACCATGCTTATAGTCAGTATTTCTTTATATTGCAATTAGTTTAGACTGCGTACATTGAATAAGAGTAAGTAGATCATGAATTGAGCAGATACAAGGTAAGTGTTCTTTCTTACTCCTTTTCAAGCCTAAGTGTTGTTTAGGTTTCTAAATTGCATACTCATACATTCAATGTATTGATACCGTGTGGACTGAACTAATCATATGCGCGATTTAGGCTAATGAGGTCGAACACTCCGGCGCACCGTTGATCTGGTTGAGCACTCCAGAATAAATTGGTGAGCCTCCTTACATTCGGGAGGACATCTTTTTGTTGAATTCTAGATTAGTTCAATAGAATGTTATGGATTTTGTACCGACATTCATCTTAGTTAGTTTAGAGGCTTCATACACAATTAGTAGTCCAGTAGTGCTTACTTTTTTTTTCTTATGTTAAAACTTGGTTGCCATTTTGGATAGTTTGAATATTTACACTTTTGAAACATTCCACATAATATTATTTTCTAGTTCAGTTAAGTTTGTTCATTCTTATAAGCATGATTTTTGTCTTCCACTGAGTTAAATAAGTCAGGCCATGGGTTCGCTCGAGGACAACAGTGGTCACTAAGAGTCAATCCCGCCCAGGGTGTAGGCTCGGGGCATGATATACTTGTTGTAAGAGAACAGAGTTCAAGAGTCCTAGGGAATCTATGAAGTCATGTGTGTAGAGTATTAGTCATCGCTGTGACGCGCATCACATCTATGATTAGGAGGCTACCAAATTTAGGAATGTTTCAATTCTTTCAACTGAAGAGTGTGGCTAAAACCTGGTTTGACCAATGGAAAGATTGTAGAGCTAAGGGTGCAACACATCCGAGTTGAGAAGCCTTCTTGGGGAGGTTCTTCATTCGAGATAGGAAGGATGCAAGGGTACAAAAGTTCCACCACTTTGAAATAGGACTCTATGAGTGCTCATGAGTATGGGTTGAAGTCCACCCAACTTTCTCACTAAGCTCTAGAGATGGTGAAAGACGTGAATAACAAAATAACCTTGTTTTATGATGATTTGGATCATGCTTCAAACAAGATAGGTGGGGCTGGTATGTTCATTGGTTACATGGACATATCCAAGCTTATGGTCTATGTCCAACAATTTTAAAGGGATAAGATGAAGGACATAGAGGAATATCGAAACAAGAAGGCAAAGACTGGAAATGAGTTTGGTCAACAAAAAGGTTGTTCAAGTCGACCACAATTTCTGAAATAAAAAGGGCATGCACCATCATTTGCTAGTGCACATGCACCAGAGACAGAGTTGAGTATCATGGTCAGACCGCCCGATTTAAGTCTTCATATTTGCAGGCTAGTGTACCACAAGGAGGTAGTAAGTCTCCCTCCTGCTCCAAGTGTGGTAGGAATCACTCTAGCATTTGTATCAAACACTCAGTAGGTTGTTTCAAGTTAGGTCAGACCGGGCTTTTGATGAGACAATGTCCAAAGAGTAACCAAATCGGTTGTAATGGAGGTAATAGAGAAGAGTCTTCATTAGCTGCTCCACAAGACAGAGTTACACCTAGGGGAGCTACTTCTGGCACCGGAGGAGGAACAAACCACTTTTATTCCCTTAATAATCTCCAAGAACAAGAGAATTCACCAGATGTTGTCAATGGTATGATTCAAGTCTTTGAATTTGTTGTGTTAGTCTTATTAGACCCCAAGGGGAAAATTATAATCTTTGTAACTCACCTATGTTGCTCATAAAGTTTGCGATATTCCGGATAACATACAAATTTCGTCGTGTTTTTCCACACTTTTTCTTTTTAAGCGGCAAAGTAGATATCGTGATTGTCCTATTTTTGTCAGTCACAAAAGTAGCATGTTTGATTTTATAGAGTTAGACATGGTAGAATTTGATGTCATCTAGGTATGGATTGGCTCTATTCCTGGTATGCATCAACATATTGTAGGACTCGAGTTGTAAAGTGTTAGATTCCTAATGAGTCAATCACAGAGTGTAGTAGTAGTTCAGAAGTGCCTAAGGGTCGTTTCATTTTGTACCTTAAATCAAGGAAGTTATAATCTAAGGGGTGTATATATCACTTAGTCTGAGCTAATGAATCAAGTGTTTAGGTACCTTCCCTTTAGTTTGAGAGATAAACTTTGTCATAGTAATCATCCCAGATACTCGTCCAATCTCTATTCCGGCATAAGATGATACTAGTTAAGTTAAGTGCTAAATCACAGAAATATTGAAACTATTTCTTAGTATAAAGGCCTCTCGACTTGGACCAAGGTATCTTCTCACTTTTTCGGCACTTCCAGATTGTTTTGTGAGCAAAGAAAGATGGGTCCCTATAGGATGTGTATAGGACTACCTCCAATTTAAAAGCAAGGTTGACCATCAAGACAATAATCCTTTTCCAAGCAATAAATGATCTGTTATCAACCTTTGGGTGCATACGCTTGATTTTCCAAGATTTTAACTTAGATTCCAGGTTCATCATCAGTGAATGTAGGGGATATGTGGATCTTCTAGAGACCCTTCCTAGAAAAGGTATGGGGCATTATGAATTTATCTAGTTTTATGTCCTTCGGTTTAAAAAATGCACCTGCACCGTTCATGGATATTATGAATAGAGTCTTCAAACATTATTTAGATTTGTTTGTCATCATATTTATTGATAACATACTAATTTATTCAAGGGGTGAAATAGATCATGCTAGTCACCTAAGGATTTTTCTTCTGACTTTGAGAGTTAAAAATCTATATGTCAAGTTCTCCAAGTGGGAGTTTTGTCTTATGTTTGTGGCATTCTTAGCTACTCTTGTTTTCGGTCGAGGGATTACTGTTTGACACTCAAAACTATTGGATGCGGTCTTCAGATTTGGTCTAAGACCATTGTCAACCAGTTATATAAGGAGTTTTTTTGGCTTGGTCAATTTCTTCTCCTTTGACCAAGTTAAATTAGAAGACAATCAAGATTCAATGGTCTGAAGCTTGTGAGAAAAGATTTCAAGAGTTTAAAACGAGATTGACTACCGCTCTAGTTTTGACCTTACCGTAGGGTACTCAAGGCTTTGTGGTGTATTGGGATGCATCAATAGCTTGCTTGGCATGTGTATTGTTGACATACTAACAAAGTCAACCCATTTCTCCTCTCTCGGTACCACTACTATTAAGAGGACTATGCCAAGTTTGTAACTTTTCAAGAAGCGGGTGGTACTTTCATGCTGGGATTTTGGTCCTCCGTTATTTCAACATAGAGGTGCATAATTTTTATCTACCACCAATTTTTTTGAAATCTTTCCTTAAATGTTTGACTTCAAAGGTGAAAATTTGATTACAGGTTTTCACCCAAATATAGATTGACAAGTACACGAGTACTATTAAAACCTAGAATCATGTGTTGAGATATGTTTGATCGCCATCAGGTAATTCTCGGATGATCTTATAACCCTCCATTGAGTTTGCCTTATAACAGTAGTTTCATTCCAGCTATCCCAATGACTCCATATGAAGCTTTTTTACTCGGAGAAGGTGTAGACATCCTATTGGGTGGTTCAATGTGTTGCGAAATTATCGGTTGATAGGCAGACTAGTTCACCAAGATTAAAATGTTAAAGTGATTTAACCGACACATATTGAAATACGGATTAAGTCGCCACACAGTCCTACATCACGATTAGGGAGCGCATTAGAGTTCTTCGTGAATGATTGAGTCTTATCCCTAAGGTTTCACATTGAAGGGTGTTATGTAGCGTTTTGTAAGAAGGGAAATACTCCCCGGTAATATTGGTCCATAACAAAATCTCCAAGAGAGTGGTAAGGTGTTATGAGTTTGGAGCTACCTCCAAGAGTTAGCAGCGGTGCAATCCTTGTATTCCATAATTCCATGTTGAAAGAAGTTCTTGTGGTGATCCTTCATTATAGTAACCAACAGGAATGTTGGAATTAAAGATTAACCTATCCCCTAGATGAAATTCCGTTCAAGATTTCAGATCGTACACAGTTCGGAATGTCATTGAGGACAAAAGAAGTTTGATTCAGTCAAGTCCTTTGAGGACAAATTTGTTAAGAAGCGACTAGGTACGCGAGGAGGATTAAGAAGAATATACTATCACATCTCGTCTTGAACCGGGGAATTAGATCAAGGTACTAAATTCTCTTCAGATTGCACTTTATTAGCACTATTGTACATGTTATTTTGATTTTTTGTTTTTTGTTGAGTGTTGAAATGGTGTTACTACACTTGCTTAATGTAAGAGTTCCTCAGTCGAAATGAGTTGTCCAAAGGTTGAGACATTGGTAAACTCATCGTAACTTGAAACATCTAACAGAATACACCACATAAGAAACCAAGATAATCATATTTTTGGAATTAGTAGGGAAAACTCTGAAATTCACTTTCAAAAGTGACTTTTGATCATTTTTCAAATGGCATGACCTTCCTTCTCAAGTTGCTTAGTTTCTGGATATTTCCATATATTCTTTGGAAATATATCTGGAAATACTTTTACAAAACCGCCGCTCTAGTTTTGTCAGAATTGATTGTCGTATAGGGAGATATCTCGCTTCTGCGAAGTGGGGTTGTGTGAGCGAGCAAATATCCCAGATCCGAATTTTTATTAAGGACCTATCTTGTATTTTCGTGCCCGTCTATTTCCTACTTTTTAAGAGTTTTTAGTGGTTAAAATCAAGTCCCCGATTCATTTTCACAAGATTAAGAACTCTTATGTCTTTGGGAGAAAAGAAAGGAGAGAAAGATCAACAAATCGTCCCAGAGCTCAAGTTGCTGTCCGGCGGATGTCGTCAGGGGGATCCATATCAGACGTGTGGTGAGACTTTTTTAGTGTAGGTTCGTTACCCACAACCCAACATGTTAAATCATGATAAATCTTTGATGTTCTTGATGAACCACTTGTTGGATCTGGCATTGTAATTGGTTGTAGCGTCATCTTTAGTTGCCTCCTCGCGGTGGCGTACCGTCGGCCGCCGCTCTGTCCAGTTCCTTCACACCGCGGTCTGCGGTAACCTCTTTGGTGTATTGAGAACATTAGTCTCTATGTTTTTGGGGGAAGATCATGGACATTGAAGTTTATAGTTTGAAAATGAGAAGAAAGTCAGCTCCAGTCTGATAGGGCCTATTGCGCGGCGCCTAACCAGAGCCACTCAAGATAGAACTCTGATCTATCGGCTGTGCGTGTCCGCCAGACAGAGAGCCTTTAGGAAAGGTCCCTTTCCATTAGAGCTTTGTCTCTCCGTCTCTCCGCGTCTGTTCAGAGCACAACGTCCCTTGAAGACCCCGTTCTTTTCCTATCTCTTCGTACTAGTTACTAAGTGATGTACCTCTATTCCTAGTTGATTCGCAATACTCGAAAGTACATCTAATATAGGAAATTCATCCAATAATGAGATCATTATGATCCTTGATCCGTAATCCAATTCAGGAAAGTTAAGAATCAAAGTAATGAAGTTGAGTCAAATTTAAAATTTAAGAAAATCATTCTCGAAGTACTTTCTAAAGCCATGCGAGTCTTAAACAAACATTTTAACTTTGTTTGAAGGTTTAAGTAAAGAGTTGATTTAACTTTCAAATTCTATAAGGAAACTAAGTATTCCCTAAGAGTTAAGTTTCAAGTATGTAAAGATCATAAAGTTGAGTTCATTTCTCAAGAGTTATATGCGAACTAAGTAGTCCCTCAGAGTTTAAAATAAAATATTTCAAACTTTTTAGAAAGAAAGGAAGCTAGACTTCCACAGACCCTATGACTAGTTTTAATGGAAAAAGTGGAAACTATGATTTCCAAGAGAGATTTTTAAAAAGCGAATTTTGTTGAGGCACAATCAAATCATAGAATCGTATATATATTATATATATATATAATATATATATATATATATGGGGAGTAGTATTGAGCACGATATTGGAGAGGTGATTCATATTAACTCAATCCCATATACAAAAAACAACACTTAGCCATCATCGTGAACAGGTGACCTTCTTTGATGAACCCTCTTGATATTTACTAGTGGATCCATTAGGAAATTAAGGTCATATACTCTGGAAAGGTTAAGATAGTCGGGCAGTGTAACCTGAGTAATTTTGTATCATCACCGTAGCTCTTTAGTGATGATTCTCGGTTAGAGAAGCTTTCATAAAAGTATCGTATTTTTCATATACATCAGTTATTTGTATTTTTAAATACATCTAAGATATTATTTTAGACTTGTATACATTTAGATCTTACATTATTCTTTCAGTTAGTATATCTTTATATTGCAATCGCTTTTAAACTGCATATATTGAATAAGGGTTAGTAGATCATGAGTTGAACTGAGCCAAGGTAGGTGTTATTTCTTACTCCTTTTCAATCCTAAGTGTTGCTTAGCTTCACAACTTGCATACTCGTATATCAATGTACTGATGCCAGTTGGCCTACATTATTTCATGATGCAGACGCAGGTAACAAGGATCGACATCCAGTGCACTATTGATCCAGCTGAGCTCTCCATAGTCAATTGGCGAGCCTCCTAACATTCGGGAGGACATTTTTTATTATTTTAAAGTTAATTCAATAGAATGTTGTGGGTTTTGTACCAGCATGCATCTTAGTGTGTTTAGACTCTTCATAGACAGTTAGTAGGCCAATAGTCTTTACTTTTCATTCTTATGTTAAAGACTTGGTTGCCATTTTTGCCAGTTTGAATGTTTAAACTTTTAAAACATTCTTGTTAATATTATTATCCAGTTCAGTTAAGTTCTTTAATTCTTATAAGTATGATTGCTGTCTTCGATTGAGTTAAGTATCAGGCCCAAGTGTTCGCATTCGAGCCATTAAGGTGACGAAGTCACTATCCCAAGGGTGTAGCTCAGAGCGTTACCTATCACCGACCCCAACACAAGGCCGCGAGTGGCACTCCACACTAATCTTCCTATGTGAGCGAACCAAAACCAATCTAATCCAATTTCTTACCAATATTTCAAACCATAATAAGCAAATATAATGCGGAGACTAAACTCATTAATATACCCACTAAATAACTTCTAAATTTAATTACATTATTAGTCCCAAACTCTTGAAGTCTCACCACAAGAATATCTTCCTCAAATTCCTAAATCTAAGAGTATCTAAGAAGAGCTCAAATAAATACGGCTATTCCCATGCCATAACTTCAAGGCATCAAGACGTGAATAGAGAAATCCAGTCCGAGCTATGGGAACATAAGCTCACCCTGACATCTGACGTGATGGACTGGCTATAGTTGAGGATGATTTGAAGACAGGGCTACGTTTTGCTGCACTCCCCAAATAACAAGAAAAACACTACAAGTATGGGGTCAGTACAACACAAGTACTGATTAGTATCATCGTGCCACTCAAAATAGAAAGCAATATATATCGGATAATAACATAAAACCAACCAAATACTTAACGGTGATAGCAAATAAGTATAAGATCATTTGCACCACACCAACCATCTAATGAGTACACAAGCCTCCAACGGCCTCACTTACGAATTAAGTTCTTCAGAATCATTGTATATTAGGCATAATTTCAATATTCATTCTCTTTGTTCCTTCTTGTGCGGGACGTGACACTCAATCCCATCCCCAACCCCTAACTACTATCCCTGTGGCCTGAAGTGACACTTGATCCCCTACTTCCGGTGTCGGAACGTTACACTCCGAGCCCTACTATCCTGGTGTCCGAAACGTGACACCTATCCCCTACTTCTACTGTCGGTTGTGACACCCCGGATTCCATTACCATACCTTCACCCTCAGTCCTTATTTCATAAGCCTTCTTTTATACCAGGGCATCATCATTAACAAGTGGATTTAAGGTTAAGATGCATCACACAGCTCATCTTTCCAACCTACTACAATACATAATCACATCATGCAAGCCTACAATTAAGCATTTATACAGACTTAACATACTACCCAATACATATCATTCGCTATTAAAGTTTACTGTGAAATGCATAAACCATAACCTACCTCCACCGAAAATGTGATCGATCAATCTACTTCTTCTCCAATCCTTGTTGTCTCTTCGTTCTTCTCTCTCTCCCACCGTTCTCTCTTCTTTTCTCCTCTGTTCTTTCTATTTTTCTTATTCAAAACCTTTTATTACCCTACTTGTCTATAATTAAGTAATAATATGATAAAAATAACCCACTTCTTATTTCAAGGTTAATCTCATTACCCCCACGTAATTGACTTATAACATTAATATCACTAACTTTATAATTATAAGCATGAATAGTCCAACCCGACCCCCCCCCTTTTTTTGTTTAAAAAAACTTTAACAGAAATCTGACCCAGTCAGGGTACGCAATGCCTGTGATTGTTGGTCACGACTGTGACGGTTCCGTACTGCATGGCCGTCACAAGTTCAAGAGAGTTAATTTTTGTGGAAAGATTTGTGACGGTCCGTCGTGCCCATTCCGTCGTGACGTTCAGAGAGTCGATCTCAGTACTCAAATTTTTTCAAGATCTAAGTGTTTTTTGGAACTAGATACCCTCGATGTCGCGTCCGCGCCCATTACTTCCTTCGTGGGACCGTCGCCCAGACAGTTATTAACCAAAAAAACCTCTACTGCTCAAAAGCGACTAAACAGGTCGTTACATAGATACTCAATTAACCCATCGTTCATCCTCAGAACGATACGAAAGAAAAACAAGGGCGAAAAGAAGTACCTAAATCTGTAACCAGGTGCGGGTATTTTTCTTGCATATCAGCCTCCTTCTCCCAAGTGATTCTCAACTGTCGATTCTTCCTTGAACTTTGATGGATGCAATCTCCCTTGGTCTCCCAACTTGCGGATTTCTCTATCCAGAATGGCACCAGGCTCCTTTCATAAGAAATTCTCACAAGAAGAATGACTCCCACGAATAATGTATTTCCTCCCCATGGTACCTTTTCAGCATAGACACATAAATACCAACCACCCGGTGCAACCCCTGACGTCCTGGAGGTAAGACTAATTCCTAAGCTAAGCTACCTCTCCTAGCTCGTTTACGTACTTCAAATGGTCCAATATACCTTGGTCTTAGCTTACCGTCTTTTACCTAAAACCTAACCGCATCAACCTCCCTTCATGGGTGAAAACCTTAGCACGACTTGTTCCCCCGTCCCCATTTGAAACCTCCAAGTCTCTAACCTTTCATCTGCATATTCCTTTTGCCTACGTTGTTGCGCCGTCTAACAGCTTTTTCTTGAATGAATTTCACTTTCTCTAATGATTCCCCAGAAGACAGTACCCAGGGCCTCACCTCGATGCATCAAACCAACCAATGGGAGACTACATCTCCTCCCATACATGCTTCGAATGGGGCCATATCAATACTTGAGTGATACTATTATTGTATGAGACTCTGCTAAGGGTAAGAAGTATCCTCAATGACCACCAAATTCTATCACACATGCACGAAGCATACTCTTCCACCACCTTAATCATTCGCTCAGACTGGACCATCGGCTGAGGGTGAAATGCAGTACTGAAGGTCCAACCTGTACCTATTCAGCATGCAATGTTCTCCAAAACTTAGCTAACTGCGTACCTCTATCTGATATGATGGAAAGTGGAACTCATGCAATCGAACAATTTTTTGAGAACTATAGATTTTGGCTAGTTCTCTGCATTGTAAAGTTCCCCTTGACCGGAATGAAGTTGATCAGACTTCGTTAATCTCCACAATTACCAATAGATCAAACTTACCCCATTTCTTTGGAAGACCAACCACGAAGTCCATTGGCCATTCTCTCCCACTTCCATTCGGAATGGGCATTCGCTGACGTGTTCCCTCCGGTCTCTGGGGTGTTCTACTTTACCTGCTGACAATTCGGGCATTTGTGACAAAATCAACAATGTCACCTTCATCCTACTCCACCAAAAATGGTTGCTTTATCGGTCACGATACATCTGGTTTGCACCAGGATGTATAGAGATATCTCGAACTAGATCCTCTGTAAGAATAGTGTGGATCAAATCATCACACGAGGCACACATATCCTTCCTTAAAGCCCTCAAACACCTTTCCCGCATCGATTTTTGCTCCTTTAGCCTCTCCTCGCAACACCTATCTCGGAATCCGAATCATCTTCTCATCAGTAACTGCTTTCCCTTAATTTGTTTAAGAAGGAAGATTCTTTGCCTCCACACATGCCAAAATCCTCCCTTCTCTAGTACTTTCCAGCCTATGAAGTCATTCGCCAGAGTTTGAACCTCTCTAGCTAATGGGGCGTCTAGAAACCTGCAGTGACTAACTTCTCATGCTCCCTGCCTTTCTACTTTAAACATCTGCCACAACATTAGCTTTATACCGGGTGATACAAGGTAGTGATATCATAGTCCTTCAGTATTTCCTCCATCTCCTCCTGTCTTAAGAATTCAAATCATTCTGAGTAAAGACATACTTAAACTACGATGATCCGTATAGACTTCACACTTAACCCCATATAGATAATGTTCCCTTGATTTAATGCAAACACGACCGCGGCCACTCAACCATCATAGTCGGATAGTTGCGTTCATTCCACTTTTAATTGCCTTGAAGCATAAGCAATCACTTCTCTCTTGCATTAGCACTAGCACCCAACCCAGAATAAGATGCCTCACAATAAACATGAAATTCTTGCCTTCTACTGGCAAGGTAAGAATTGTGCAGTTAGTCAACAGTTCTTTGAGATTCTGGAACTTTTCCTTCACATTCATCCGACCATAAAAAAAATTTAAACATCCGCTAGGTCAAATTTTTCGTTGGGGTCACCGAAAAAATCCCTCCCTGACAAATCGACGGTAGTGTCTAGCTATAAACCAACAAATATCCTTACCAGCTCTGTAACATTAGTGTCGTACCCCGAATCTTTCTTCACCGCTTCGTCTTGGAAGGTCCACCATCATCATCCATCCTTAGAACTAGCGTGCCCCAAGAAGGACACTACATCTATCCAAACTCACCTTTGGAGAATTTGGCATAAATCCTTTTCCTTCCCTCAAAACAATTTCAACACAATCCTCAAGTGCTCCCTCATGTTCTTTCCTTCTCTTGAGTATACCAGTCATATCATCAATAAACACAATGAAAAGAGATCCAATATGGGCTTAAAAAATCTCGTTCATCAGACTCAATGGAAAGTAGCGGTGATTCGTAGTCAAAAGACTTACTAGATTCATAATGCCCATACCTGGTTCGAAAGGCAGTCTTTGCACATCTGCTTGTCCGTAATTTTCATTGATGATAACCAGACCTCAAGAGTCGCTTTTTGAGAAGGTACAAGCACCTTGTAACTGGTCGAACAATTCATCAATGAGGGGAAGAGGTACTTGTTCTTCACAGTTACTTTATTTAGTTTGCCTGTAGTCTTGCACATCCTAAAACCTCCCATCCTTCTCTCACAAGAAAACCGGAGCACCCCAGGGGAAGTTCCTCGTCTAATGAAGCCTTTACAATAAAACTCCTTAATTTGGGCCTTTAACTCCCTTAATCGGCGCGGGAGCCATTCATAAGGGGGTAATAGAAATGGGGGGCAGTACCCTGCTCCAGATCAATGCAAAAGTCAATATCTAATCTCTATCCGGTGGCATACAGGAAGGTCTGCACGAAACAAACATCCCAGAAACTCACGGACTATCAAAACCGACTCAATTGAAGTACTTGGGTAGTAATCACCCTGAGGGTTTTGCAAGAAAGCTAAACACCTTTTTACTAACCCTTCTCTGCCGAAGAACGGAATGAAAAAAAAAAAAATACGAACTGGAGTGGAAGTGTAGTCACCTCCCCCACTAACGGGTCCTGTCCCAGGCTTGGCCACGTACAGTTTTAGCATTACAATCTAAGATTGCAAATTCCGGAGACACCACGTCATACCCGAATTCAGGATGTAGTTGAGGGCTTCGTCCCTCCCCCCCTTTCTCCGCTCCCCAAGTCTACCCGAGTTTGCTCCCCACAAAGTCACCCAGAAAAGGACCTATATACCCTTTCAACTATCACATAAGACTCAACCACCGGAGTAGAAAACACTACAGGCATGTCAACAATTCAACATGTAATTAAGAACCAGTACCAATAAGGAAGATACATAGAAAAATGTGGAGCCAGGAATCAAATAATATAGAGCTGCAATCACAACCCAAAAGATTAACCTGTGATAACTGCTAAGTTTCCCATCCGCTTTCCGACCGCCTAGGGAAAGCGAACATGGGCCCTATCAAACCATCACCTGTCTGCCCTTTGCCCTGTCCACGTTTGCGCTGGCAGTTATTCCCATGTCCGTCACCCCACCCCCGTCCGTTTTGGTGACATCTTACCACCCCGGACACCACGTCCTCTCATAATGACGGCCATCTTCCACTGACCCCTCTACCTTTGACTATTGGGGGTTTGTACTCTATTTGGACAACCTCCTAATTGTTCCAGTATCCCCACATCCATAACACTCCTCTTGGAGTCAAGCTAGTCTCTGTGAGAACGACGAAGTCTGGGATAACCACCTCACAAACTCAGTGAATGTTGGCTGGTCTGCGATGGACCCCCCCCCATCTACCAGCTTCAGTGAATACTGAATAGGTCTGGCTTGGGTTAAACCTCCTAACCCTGTCTCTTGATAACCCATTAAAAACTCACTCCCTTATACGAAACTTCTTACATTTAGATTGCCCATGGTGAAGTCATCTGGCTTCACCCCCTTCCACTTCTATCACAAAATCTACACCGGCCTCCTTAAAGGATTTTGCTGTAGGCAGTTACCTGTAAGGCCTGAAATCTGCATTTCGAGACCTCACCCTTTCACGAAACGCGAATCCGCTCTGGGGTGAACTGCAAAAGTTGGTGGCATACCTGGATAGATCGCAAAACTTAGCCTCATAAGCAATACTTAAACTGACATCCCTGCCTTGCTCTAGGCTTAGGATTCTCTTCACCTATCCCTCAAAGTCCGAGGTATATACTTCTCCATAAACAAGCTAGAGAATGATGCCCAAGTCATAGGTGGTGCCTGTGCGGTTGACACTCAACATATGACCGCACCACCTTTTTGGCGTTCCCTTTAAACTGATAGATCACAAAGCACAAACTCAACACCAAATCGTTCTAACTAGCCCATCTTATGTAGCAACTCAGACAATCACCAGAAAATTCATATGGCATCTTCAGATTCAACACCCTTGAAGACAAGAGGTTTCAAACTTCAGAATTTATCGAAAAAGCTCAATGTTGATCACATCGTCATTATAGTCCTGTAGTCAATCGAGGGGAGGTGCTATTTCCAAGAGGGCATCATGCGGGGAGCCACAGCATCGGCATGTTGGGGGTACTCTCTGAACCTGAGGTGCTGGTGGCAAGAAAATACCGGAGGTGTCTGGCCTTGATCCGATACACAACCCGCTAAGATAGCAATAAACCCTGGTTAACATCCTAGGGTTAGGTTGTGGGTGGTAATTCTCATTCGGCACTTGTTCTCTTCCCCTTCCTCGCCCTTCTTTCTACCTCATCATCTTGAGGAGTCACCCGCCCTAGTACTAGCTGGCCGGAGTCTTGTCCTCTTCCTCTTAGGACGTCTCCCGCGCCCTCTACCAGCGGCCTCTTGAACTGCGCCTCTTCGAGCTACAACCGCCCCCAGTGGATGGCTCAGACCATACGCATCTTGTCTTGCCGGTGTTGGTGTTGGCTCAGTGTTTGCTCAGTTCTAACCCATCTGCTAAAATGATAAGTGAAGATGGTCAGATACCAATTTGATTCACCTAGATACCAATTAGATCCAAGTAATAGCACGAAAGACAGCAAGGAATGGAATTTTCCAAAGCCCTATAGCCTTCAAAGTAAAGTAAAGGCTTCCCCCTAAAACCGTTCCGCACACTCTATAGACTCGTTCTTGTTGTGATGAGACCACGAACCTAATGGCTCTGAATACCAAGTTGCCACGACCCAAAACAAGCCGCGAGTGGCAGCCCACACTATTCTCCTATGTGAGGCGAACCAACCATCTAATCCAATTCCTTACCAATATTTTAACCATAATAAAAATATTGCGGAATACTTAAACTCATTAATAATAACCAATAAATAACTTCCTAAAATTTACTACTATCATTATTCCTAAAATCTGGAAGTCATCACCACAAGAACATCCTATCCTCAATTACTAAACTAAGAGTATCTAAGAAGCTAAATAAATGTATGGCTATCCCTTCCCGAACTCAAGGCATCAGACGTACTAATGAGAGAGAATCCATTCCGAGCTAGGAACAATAGCTCACCCTGAAATCTGACTTGATTGAGACTGCTAGAGTTGAGGACGAAGGGTTTGTTGAAGACTATGGCATGTTTGCTTGGCACTCCACAATAACAAAGAAAACAAATACAATTAGGTGTCATACAAACCACAAGTACTGAGTAGGTATCCATCGCCCACTCCAAAATAGAGCAATAATATCGGATAATCACATCAAAACCAACCAATACTTTAACAGGTAATAGCAACAATATAAAATCATTTGCAACAACCCACACATCTATGAGGACATCAAGCTCCACACAACCGCTCCCTA
This sequence comes from Solanum habrochaites, assembly GCA_027704765.1. Taxonomy (NCBI): domain Eukaryota; kingdom Viridiplantae; phylum Streptophyta; class Magnoliopsida; order Solanales; family Solanaceae; genus Solanum; species Solanum habrochaites. Next base: position 21,376,541 of record JAKWJA010002499.1, on the reverse strand, counting down.
AGAATAGGTTCTTCAAATTCATTGTAATATTAGCATAATTCAAGATTCAATTCTCTTTGTTCTCTCTTGGTCGGAACGTGACCACTCGAACTCACTCCGTCCCCTACTACTAGCGCTGGTGTCGGAACATGACACTCTGATCCTCCTACTACTATCTTGGTGTCGGAACGTGAACACTCCGTCCTCTACTATCCTGGTGTCGAACGTGACCCTCGAGCCCCTACTACTACGGTCGTTTTCGTGACACCCGACCATTACCCTCATTCCTTTAGGTCTCAAGCCTTCTTTTTACGCAGGATCATCATTAACAGTGGTTTAAAGGTTTTAAGATTCACACATCAAGCCTCATCTTTCCAACCTACCAATTACATAATCACATCATCAAGCATACAATTAAGCATTAGAAGACTTTACAATACTACCTCAATACCATATCATTCGCTATTTAAAGTTTACTGACTGGGAAATAGCATAACCCATAACCTACCTCCACCGAAGATCGGATTGATCAATCTACTTTCTATCTCTACTTCTCAAATCCTTGTTGTCCTTCTTTCTTCTCTCGCTCTCTCTCCCACTCGTTCCTCTTCCTTTTTCTCCTGTTCGTTCTATTTTTCTTAGTCAACCCGTTTCTTTTCCCTAATTGTCATATAATAGTAATAAAGATGATCAAATAACCCCTTCTTATTTCCAATGTTTATCTTCATTTAACCCCCACGTATTGAATTATTAACATTAATCCACTAACTTTATATTTTATATCATGAATATTCCACACGTGACGGCCCCTTAAAAACTTTTAACAAAATCCGACCGCAGTCATGGTTACGCAGCTGTGATAGTCGGTCACGATGTGAGGGGGGGGGGGGGTGTCCGTACTGCATGTCCGTCACAAAGTTCAGAGAGTTATTTTGTGGAAAGATTTGTGACGGTCCGTGTTCCATTCCGTCCCCCTGACGTTCAAGAGTCGATCTCAGTACTCAATTTTCAGGATCTAATTGTTTTGGAACGAATCCCTCAACGGTCCGTGCGGCGCCCATGACGTCCTCGTGGATCCGTCGACCCCGACAGGTATTCCAGAAATCACTCTATACTTATCAAATGACTAAACATTGTCGTTACAGTGACAAACTGTGTATCAAAGCACAAAGTGCAAGAGTCCTAGGGAGTCTATGAAGTTGTGTCTGTAAATTCTTAGTCATCGTTATGAAAAGCGCCACATCTATGATTAGGAGGCTACAACATTTAGAAATGTTTCAATTCATTCATATTCTTTTTGTTGGTAGAGTTTACCTCTAAAATTATCTCTCTAATTCGTTCTTACGCGTAATTTCAGATCATCATACCTACACCAAGAGACCTAAGAAATGTTGATGAGCTAGAGATTTCTAATGCACCGAATATGCAACCCCAAGAAGATGTTACAAATGCTTAATCCTGGGAAGCTATCTGGATGTTGAGTCAAGTAGTAACCAAAAAAATTGGGCAATAAAGAGGAGCTTGACAAGAAGGGGATGATACCTCGAGGGTTCATGAGTTTCTAATATGATTCCTCCTAGTTTTACTAGATCAAGAACTAATGAGGATCCAGAAAACTTTGTGGAAGAGTTGAAAAAGGTGTTTAAGGTAATTCATGTGGTTGATGTCGAGAGGGTCAAATTAGCTGCATATGAACTGATGAGTGTGGCTGGAACCTGCTTTGACGAATGGAAGGATGGTAGAGTTGAGGGTGCACCACATCCAAGTTGGTCTTGTTTTGAAAAAGCCTTCTTTGCGAGGTTTTCGAGAACTGAACAAAGCAAGGGTACGAGAGTTCTTCTCTTAGAAACAGGACACCCTAAGTGTTCATGAGTATGGATTGAAGTTCATCCAACTTTCTTGCTATGCACCGCAGATGGTGAAAGACATGAAAAGCAGAATGAGCTTATTTTTTCCCGGTTTATGTTGTGCTTCAAGAAAGGAAGATAGGTATTCTATGTTGATTGGTGACATGAAAATATCCTATCTTATGGTCTATGTTCAACAAGTTGAAGAGGAGAAACTAAAGGACACAGAGGAATATCGAAACGAGAAGACAAAGACTCGAAATGAGTTTTGTCAATAGAATGGTGGTTCAAGTCGACCACATCAGAAATCAAAGGGCATTCACACTCATTTGATCATGCACGTGCATCCAAAGATAGAGTTTAGTATCTTGGTCATACCTCCCGAGCGAAGTCTTTATATTAGCAGGGTAGTGTGGCACAAGGAGGTAGTAAGTCTCCTACATGCGCCAGGTGTGGTAGGAATCACTCTGGCGTCTGTCACGAAGGCTCCGTGGGTTGTTTCAAGTGAGGTAAGACAAGGTATTTCATGAGAAAATGTCCAAAGAGTAAGCAAAGCAGTGGTACTGGGGAACTAAAGCTCAGACTTCATCAACTGCTCCACTAGACAGAGCTGCACCTAGGGGAGCTACTTTTGCACATGGCAGAGGAACAAACCGCTTATATGCTTTTAATAATCTCCAAGAACAAAAGAATTCACCAGATGTTATCACTAGTATGATTAGAATGTTTGACTTTACTATTTATTCATTATTAGACTCAGGGGAGAGTTTATATTTTTTACCTCCCTATGTTGTGATGAACTTTGAGAATATTCATGAGCACATTTCCAAACCATTCAGTGTTTACACACCTATTGGAGAATCCATTCTAAAAGAAAGAGTCTATCATGATTTTCCTATTTTCTGTCGTCACAAGAGTACCATGAATTATTTAATTGATTAGACATAGTAGACTTTGATGTCATTTTAGGTATGGACTGACTCCATACCTGTTATGCATCAGTATATTGCAGAACTCGAGTTGTCAAGTTTCAGATTCCTAATGAGACAGTCATAAAGTGGAGTAGTAGTTCAACAGTGCCTAAGGGTCGTTTCATTTCGTACCTAAAATCACGGAAGTTAGTTTCTAAGTGGTGTATCTATCACTTAGTTTGAGTTAATGACTCAAGTGTTGAGGTACCTTCCTTTCAATCAGTTCCCATAGTCAGTGAGTTTCCAGAAGTCTTTCCTCATGATCTACATAGATTCCATCCCAAAAAATACAGACATCATCCATGATACTCGTCCTATATCTATTCAGCCATACAGAATGGTACCAACATAGTTAAAAGATATAAAAGAGAAATTGAAAGATTTACTAGATAAAGGCACCTGCAGTATTCATGGATCTTATGAACAGTGTCTTCAAACCTTATTTAGATATATTTGACTTCGTGTTCATTGATGACATACTGATTTATTCAAGGGGAAGAAGATCATACTAGTCACCAAAGGATTGTTCTTAAGACATTGAGAGATGAAGATCTATATGACAAGTTCTCCAAGTGTGAGTTTTGGCTTAAGTATGTGGCATTATTACGCTACATTGTTTATGGTGAAGGGATAAGAGTTGACACTAAGAAGATTGAGGTGTTCAAAGACCCACATCTCCATTAGATATAAGGAATTTCTTGGGTTTGACTGGCTATTATAAGAGACTTGTCCAAGGATTATCATAAATATCTTCTCCCCTGAACAAGTTAAATCAAAAGACAATCAAGTTTCAATGGTCTAAAGCTTGTGATGAAAGCATTCAAGAGTTGTAAAAGAGATTGACTACCACTCAGGTTTTGACCTTACTGGAGGGTACTAAAGGCTTTGTGGTGTATTGTGATGCATCAATTGTTGGCTTGGGTTGTGTATTATTGATAGACTCACAAAGTCAACCCATTTCTTGCCGGTAAAGACTTCTTATTAGGCAAAGGACTATGCCAAGTTTTACCTTCAAGAAGTGGTAAAACTTCATGGAGTTCCAGTCTCCATTATTTCAGATAGTTGTGCACAATTTACTGCGTAATTCTGGAAATCTTTCTATAAAGGTTTGGGTTCAAAGGTAAATTTGAGTACTGATTTTCACCCTCAGACAGATGCACAAGCGGAGCATACTATACATGCCTTAGAAGATATGTTGATAGCTTGTGTGATCGAATTCAAAGGAAATATGGATGATCATATGCCTCTCATTAAGTTTTCTTACAAAAATAGTTATCATTTGAGCATCCACATGGATCCATATGAAGCTATTTAGAAGAAGGTGCAGATCTCCATTTTGGTAGTTCAAAGTTGGCGAAGCAGGGTTGATAGGACCTAATTTAGTTCACCAAGACACAGAGAATGTTAAAGTGATTCAAGAAAGTTTGAAGACGACACAAAGTCGCCAAAAGTCGTACAGAGATGTTAGGAGAAGGTCATTAGAGTTTGAGGTGGATGATCGAGTGTATCTTAAGGTTTCACCTATGAAGGGCGTTATGAGGTTCGATAAGAAGGGAAAACTTATTCCCCGGTATATTGGTCCTTACAGAATCTGAAAGAGAGTGGGTAAGGTGGCTTATGAGTTGGAGCTACCCAAAGAGTTAACAGTGGTTCCTCCGGTATTCCATATTTCTATGTTGAAGAAGTTCTTGGGTGATCCTTCATTGATAGTACAAACAAAGAACGTTGGAATTAAGGATAATCAATCCTATGAGGAAGTTATGGTTCAGATTTTTTATTGCCAACTTCGCAAGTTGAGGACAAAAGAAGTTGCTTCAGTCAATGTCCTTTGGAGGAAACAATTCTTTGAAGAAGCAACTTGTGAAGCTGAGGAGGATATGAAGAATAGATATCAACATCTCTTTTAAACAGGAAAGAATTTTGATCATGGTACTAAATTCTAAACTTAGAACTTTATAAGACTATGTAAAAACATGTTATTACTTTCTTTAGTTTGTTGAGTGCTGAAATGGTGTTACTACCATTAGCTTAGTTAAAGAGTTCCCATTCAAGGATGAATATTCCTAAAGCAGAGATATGATAACATCTCGTCACTTGAAACATCTAAGAATAAGCTAAGTAACCAAGAATAATCATTTTTTGGAATTAAGTAGAATAATCTGGAAAATTGCCAGCTTTCAAAAGTGAGTTTTTATCATTTTCAAACGATCATATAAAGAAAATTTGTTTAAAATATGAGGTTAACTCTATATTTATTCAAAGTATATAATATAACTATGGGATGTATGTAAAAATAGAAATAAAATGTGCATATAAAATATAATTAACTTTTGTGGGAGTGTCTCTAACCAACAACCATCACGTTAGAGTTATTATGATGATACAAAATTTTGCCTCACATTTCTAGGACCGTTCTATACCCTTACATAATTATAGAAACTAAACTACTAAGTGGATCGAATAGTCTATGCTAAAAAACACTAAAGAAATCATCTGAACAGTATGAACCTTTTCTACCCATGGTGGCTACATGGTTTATGGGGCTGTGAGTTGTCGTAAGGCTCCCCCATATTGATACTCAATAATACTATCAACAATATGATTATGTTAACTCTTATTTTCTAAATACATACTTCCTTCTATGTGATATTAGTGATAAAAACATAACTCAAAGTCTACCTTGGAAATCAAAGTTTCCCCTCTTGCTTTATTATGAAAGCATATCCTCTTTTCTTAAAATTAGCTCAAAGACTCTTTGGGAATCTCAGTTTCCATGCATATTTAAATGTGAAATGAGTTTAAACATCTTGGGAATACTTAGTTCCCATATACTTCTTTGAAGAAAGATTGAACTTCAAACCTTAACTTTGAAACTTAATTGTTAAACAAAGTCAAAAAGTTTGTGAAAGACTTTTGATAACTTTAAGACCTTATCTTAACTTAAATCTTGAATTCTTTACTTTAATATTAACTTCTTGAATTGACTCTTAACGTTTCATGAATTGAATTGATGGATTCAAGGATCGTGTTTTGTGATAGGAATAATCTCATGATGTTTAGAAAAAATATCTTACATAGCTAAAAATATAAGAAAATGATCAAAAATAAAAATGTAAGGGTGGGTCAACAACACGGAGAATCATTTAATTTTTTGTTTCAAAAATAGCATTTGAGGCAGAACTCTCCGTGATGGCTCTGTGACGCCAAACAATTTTTCCGAGATATGGAACCAGCTCCGCGACGCGCCACCACTTCCCCGTTTGGGCCCGCAATTTCCTTCCTTGTTTTTTTAATTTAAACCCTATAACCTCCATGGTGTCTTCTTGAATACTTAAAATGGATTACTGTTCAAAGTAGCAGTCAGATCTAACTAAAATTACCTAAATTTACATAGTCGGACAAAAAAAATTTCATCAATTTCAATGAATCAAGAATTTAATATAACTTCAACAAACCCATTAAGAATATCAATTTCTAAGATTTCAAGAACTTGAATTCTCTAAAAAGATCATGATTGGCACAGGTGTGAACTAACCCAATGCTACACCTTCTCACATACCTTTGTACGGATCATCTTTGACAAAATTCACATGTTAATCTCTAAGAATCTTGAATGATTCTTCTCCCTCCTTCTCTTTTCTCCTTTCTACAAGCCCTAGGATAAATTCACTTTGTTAGAACTTAATAAAATCTGACTTTACCCCAATTAAACTCGTAAATCGAATTAGAATAATTAGGAAATGAAAAGATTAAATTAACCTTCTAAAATCCGGATTTAGAGGTTCATTAATCTAACAAACCAACTTCCAACGGGCATAACTTACTCATATGAAATCGGAATGGGGAAAAGTCGGTAGCATTGAAAAGATCATTGCATGAGCTATCCAATGATATCTGGAAGTGATAGTAACTCACCCTGATCTAGAAGTTATGGCCATATGAAGTTCACCAAAACTCACATTTTCTAACTTTAGTAAATTTCCAGATTTTTAATTATTTCCAAAAAATTACTATTTCCAATTCTTAGATTCTTCCTAGCTATTTCGAATTGTAAGATTTTACATTATCTACTCCTTGGGATTTTCCTCCAATAATATTACTCTTACTAGGATAAGGGTGGAAATATCCAGTTTATGAACCGAACAAGTAAATGCTAACAAACAACATGTTCACTCATAATTTAAAGAGTACTAAGAGGAGAATTAGTAACTTGATCTTCTTTTTCTCCAGATTCAAAGAAGATGTGGATATATCTTCTTCATATTTGATGCTTATCGTTACCAACGACGCTATTTCTGATTCAAGTGCCTACGATCATCGATAATATAGTAACCCAACTGAGGGTTGGGGTCGTGTCCCAATGGATGTGGTAGTGAAAAGTTGTTGCTAATTCGAATTTCATTTTAATTAGTCGTAACTAAATAAATTTACAGTTAAAAACATTGTAATTTAAGAGGGGTGTCACGAAAGTGTCAAACATTAATGGGTGGTTTGTCACAAGTATAGTAAAATAATAAAGACAACAAGAAATCTAATCAATGATGGGGGAGGGGGGGAGTCCGTGGGATGTGACCACAAAACATATTATTATGGATTATTACGTTCATGCTTTCAATAGAAAATCTTTATAAAAATAGTGACTAGGGTAAAACTTATATGGAAATGAGTTCTCTATCGAGATACTTACCTAGTTTAAAATGGGTTCCTCTCGGATACCCATTTGCTGCATAAAGACCAACGTACGATTTACCCCACTCACTCTCTAGAGTTGAGTGTTAGGATATGGGACTATGGTTCACCTTCTCGGGCTGAACCTCATGTCGACCCACTCCTTAGGCCGTAAATCTTGCGGTCTTGGTTTCGCGACCTTGATCTCGAGCAAGTGGAAAACACATGGGTGAAATTGTATTTGCAACTATAAATCCATTACATTAAACTGCAAACACTAGAAGAAATCATCATTGAACTACATTTAATCTACCAACAAGCAAGACCCAATAACAATATTAACCCATATTTTGTAAATCACACCCAAAGTATTGGGGTTTCTAGCCACACATCAAGAAATAGAAATTATACCTTCAATGATGATGAAATCAAATCGGTATGAGAAATAAAGTCTTGATTTGAGAAAATAAAGAAGAATTGAGGAGACCCACTTTCCAATTTGGGAAGATGAAACCTTTTCTTCGCCACATCTTCAAAATCCCTTACAAAACTTGAGGGTAAAATAAAAAAAAGTACTACGAAAATATGATATTGTTTTGATCTTATTCGGAATAGTAAGAAAAATGATCCAACTCTCCTCTTAGAATAACTACACTCTACTAGTATTTATAGCTTTCAGATTTGTGCTACAGCGGATCATTCGATAACTTTAGTGGGAATCACTGACTGACTGGGCTCCATCGCCATCTTTTATAGCCTTCAACATCGTCATGCTTTGTTTCATTCGGTGATGATACACTCCTTCACAGAACTCCTCATTGATCTTTCGACTACTTCTTTCTTCCGTTAATTATACCCTTCCTTCATGGCTTAACACACTAGAATAAAGCGCGGCAACCATGCCTATCGGCTATCCGTAAAGTGATATTGGCGATGCTCAAGCTTTCAATTCTTAACTTTTCTCATATCTTTTGCTCCTTTTTATTAATATAGTGTCCATGTTTTCCTTGAATCCTCAAATACGTGAAACTTACGAGTTTTAATTAGATATTGAGTTAAATTATGCATTCGAGGACACAATTTATCTTAATATATATCCCTAAATGAGTACAATATGTGGACTCATCAATACCCCCAACTTAAACTTTTGTTTTTCCTCAAGGTAAACCTGAAGTTCGGTAGTTGAAAAAGGTTGTCTTAAATAGTGGTGGACAAGACTCAACCATGAATGCACACAACATGACTCAAATTACTTATGCAAAGATCAACTGTGTACACAAAGATTAAAGTTGTAATATATCATTATCATGGATTCTCGAGTTTACATAACTTGATTCATATCCAAGTTCAAGCTTAAACATAACCATTCAAGTCAAATTTCACACACAAGTGTATAATCAATTTAAATTGTAGGAGTTAGATACAACGCTCACTCTCTCACAAAAAAAACATAATACATGCTTTAACCATAGGTTTTCCATTATTTTCTAGTCAATATTAGTTTGTGCTTCCTCAAAATCAAAGGTATTGTCATTAAGGCTTAGTGACTAATGGTCCTCATGAATTGTGGGTCTCTTAACACTTCCGTTCTTCTTCATTATTCATCTTTGTTAGTGCTCATAAGTCATCATATTATTCATCTGCCATGTATTTGTAACAACCACGTTTCATCATTATCGGTATGCCAATGGGGAAAATTAAGGCCGGAAACATATTGTTTCTTAGTACTAGGATTTTCTCAACCTTGTTAAGATTTGGAGGAATTTAGAATCATCAAGGTGTAAGGAAATGTTGTAGCAATCGGATGATGGTAAATGTTTATTTTATTACATAATCGTTTAGATAACTCATTAAGGAATCCATACGACTTTACAAAATTCAATTTGGATGACTAGATCATTGGGAATCGATCTTGGTGTTAAGGGAACTTTCTGAGCGTAGTGGGTTAAGAGTATGTAGTAAAAAGCGAGAAGTGGAATTTCCTTTATAAATGAAGTCTTTATTTGAGAAAATAAAGAAGTATTATGGAGTCCCACTTCCAAGGGAAGATGAAAACCTTTCTTCTTAAAGTCATCAAAAACCTTACTAAACTTCAAAGTATAATATAAAAAGTATTAAAAAAATATTATATGTTTTTGAGTTAAGTCAGAACCCTAAAAAAATGATCCAACTATATTTTTATAAAAACTACACTTTACTAGTATTTATAGCTTTCAGATTGTGCTTCAACAGATAATTCAACGACTTTAGTGGGAATTGCCGAGGGACTTGGCGATTCACCCATTGGTGAAGTCTACTGACTTCTAGTAAATCCTTCAACATCGTCTTGATTTTTTTCATTGGGAGATGAGAAACTGCTTCATGGAACTCCTTGGTGATATGCTTATTGATCCTCTCTTCTTTCAATTTTTTTTCCTTCAGGGCTTTGGAATAAAAGGAGGCATTGATGCCTATCAGTGATACGCCAAGTGGACTTTGTGATGCTCAGGCTTTCTATTCTTCACTTTTGTTATACTTTTTTTCTCCTTTTTGCGACATTGTGTCCATTCTTTCATTGAAAGCTGAAATACGTGAAACTTAGGAGTTTTCATGAGATATTAAGATAAAATAAGCATTTGATGACACAATTTCTATCAAAATATAGTCCTTAATGCATCCAATCTTTGGAATCATCAATGTCCCCCTCAGCTTCCCATGTAGGTTCCTCCAAAGGACTTTGACTGATGCTACCTCTATAGTTCTCTATTTTTGAACTTGGAAATCTAGAATGTTAACAGGAATCTCCTTATAAGATAAACTATCCTTGATCTCAACATTTTAAGTTGGTATAATCAATGAAGGATCTCCCATGCATTTATTCAACATGAAGATGTGAAATATCGGATGAACCATTGCTAACTCTTTTGGTAGCTCTAACTCATAAGCTACTTTGTCAATCGTATTTGATATATGATAAGGTCCAACATAAAGGGATTAAGTTCCCTTGCTTACAAACCCATAACACTTACTGCGGACGAAACCTTCAAGTAAACCATTATATACTTCAAACTTAACGTCATTCTCATAAACATCGGTGTAGGATTTTAATGATCTCGAGTTTAAACTCTCCTAAATCAGTGCCACATTCTCCATATATTGATGAACTCAATACAGTTCTATTAACCCATCTTCACCAACTTCAAACCATCAAATAGGATATTTGTGTCTTCTTCCATAAAAATCTTCCTATGGAGCCATTTGTATTCTAGAGTATTAACTATTGTTGTAAGCAAATTCGATTAGAGGTAGGTGATCGTCCCAACTCCCTTTGAAATCTATCACACACGCCATCAACATATCATCCAAGTTCTTAATAGTTCACATGATGCCTATCATAACCAACCACACTACTTTTGAATAAAGTTTCTATGATAGACGATAGTATAACAACCCAACCGAGGTTTGGGGTTGTGCCCCAAGGAAGCGGTAGTGAAAATTTCTAGCTAATTATAATCTCATTCTAATTAGTTGTAGCTGAAGAAATTAATGAGTAAAAACATTACAAATTAAGTGGGTTACACGAAAGTGTCAAATATCAAATTGGGGGTTTATCATATGTAGTGAAAATAGCTATATATAACAAGAAAACTAAGCAATGAGATGGGAGTTCTCTGGATGTAATGACAATACAGATTAATCTATCTTATTGCATACATGCTTTGGATACAAAATTTGTAGAGAAATAATGACTAGGCTAAGATTTTTATTGAAATAAGTTCTCTCTCGAGAAACTTACCCCCTTTCAAATGGGTTCCTCTTTGAATTATTTGACGCATGAAGACCAGTCTATGCCTTAACCGACTCATTTTCTCGAGCTAAATGTTAAGATATAGTATTGGGGTTCACCCTCCTTGACTTGAATCTCATGTCGACCTGCTTCACAGGCCATAAATCTAGCGGTCTTATTTGCGACATCTCCCTCAAGCTAGCCAAAAATACATGGGTAAACATGTATTTGCAACTTTTAATCCATTAGATTAAAATAAAACCACTAGACAAAATCACTATTAAGATACATTTAATCTACCAACAAAAAATATCTAACAACCATATTAACTTATATTTGCTAAATCACACCAAAAAAATTGGAGTTTTTAGCCACACATAAAGAAATACAAATTGTACCTTTGATGATGTCTAAATTAAATGGGTATGAAAAATAAAGACTTTATTTGAGCTAAAATAGAAGAATCAAGAAGACTCATATCCAAAATTGAAAGAGAAGAAACCCTTTCTTCTTCAACTTTTAAAAACCCTTACAAAACTTGAGAGTAAAATATAAGAAAATATAACATTGATTGTCCTCAAAGTCGGAATTCTCCAATAATGGTAACATTCCCAAAAAACTACAACCCTACTAGTATTCATAGCTTTCAGATTTGCGTTGCAGTAATTATTAAAGTACTTTAGTGGAATCGCCAGTTGACTCGTCAATTTACCCATTGGTGTAGTCCACCACCTTCTTGTATAGTCTTCTACATCGTCTTGCTTTGGTCATTTGATGATGATATACATCTTGATGGAACTAGTCGGCAATGCTCCAACTGCTCCTCTCTTCCGACGATTGGACCCTTTCCTTCAAGACTCAACACACAAGAAAAAGGAGAAATATGAATCATCGATGATCCTTCAAGTGGACTAAGAAATCCTCAAGATTCCATTTCTTTGCTCAATTCAGTCTTTTTGCTCCTATTTACGATATAGTGTTCATGCTTTCCATAAATCTTCAAATACCTTAAACTTGGAAGTTTCAGAGCCATCTTGAGAGAAAGAAATCATTTGAGACACTATTTTTAAGATAAGAAGCCCAAATAAGTCAATGAAGCCCCAACTTCTAATATCTATGCTTGCCCTGAAGCTTCACAAACTCAAGATCAGCAGTTCAAAAAGAATGTCTCAAATAGTTTTACAAAAGACTCAGTCATAAATGCACACAACAACACTAATACTACTTAAGCAAGGATCAATTGTGTACTCAAAGATTCATGTTGTGACGCACAAGTATCAAATATTCTCAACATCACATTGCTTGCTTCAAATTAAAGTTCAAGCTCAAATTTAAGCATTTGAATGCCCCCAAACAAGTGATGATTATATTTTCTCACACAAGTGTATAATCAATTTAAAGTTCAGGAATCAAATACAACACTCACTCTCAAAAGGGAATAAAATGCATGCTTTCACCCATAGGTTTGCCCTTATTTTCAAGTCAATAATCATTTCTTCTTTCTCAAGATCCAAAAGATTTCTCTAGGGCTTGTATGGGGCTGAATAGAAAGGTATGGTCATTTAGGCCTAGTGACTAATGGTCCTCATGAATTGTGGTGCTCTTAGAACTTCCTTTCATCTTCCTTCCTCATCTTTGTTAGTGCTCTTAAGTCATCCTATTACTCACTTCCCATGGATTTCTTGGAAAATCTATTCGTTTTTTACTTTTATTCCACAACTTTCCATTTTCATTGCTTTTCTTTTTCTTTCTTTTTATTCTGTTTTTTCATATGGAGGGTTTTAATTTTCACAACACCATGGGTTAAGGGAGACTTTCCTTGCACTTCATTTGAATTTTCCATTTTTCTTTTCACCAGACCCTTAACTTACGCTTTTTGCGTTAGTTACTATTTCAATCAAAACAATTTTTTATAAGTATTAAGGGAAATGTATCAAGAACGGTTTTGTCTTCATGTTTCTTACAAAGAAGGTTGAGACTCAAGTGTTGTTCAAGAGAGGTTCACACACTCACAAAGGAGGTCACAAAAGAAATTTGTATCAAATTGGCTCACTCTTTATAAAATTGCCTTAGATCATATTAAGAGAGATCATTACTTAGTTGAATAGACTAACGAGGCAAATTCTAGGTGTTGTCATGGATGGTTCAAGGTAACCTTATCATACAAGAGAATTAATTTGACATATTTCTATTCAGAACGAGATGCTAAGAGTTCACATATTGTCTATGCAACTTCATTTGTTCTCGTCATAGATGCACTTTCATGTTTGTTCAATTACTAGTACTATTCAAGTCATCGGTATTGGTCGGAACCGAGACTCGAACATACAAGAGGACAACAACTTCCTACATAAGAGGTGGAAAATATTTTTAAAAAAATGAACTTTTTCTGGAAAGGTCAAAAATCGTTTTGCAATTAAAATTGACACGATGCCATAAGCATAAACAGTTGCACAAGCTGTATAAAACATGTTACGACATAAACAACCTAAATAAAAAATACAAACAACACCTAAAGGTGGTCCTCACCCGACTCCAAATAAAAAAAATTGTCCTCAAATGCAACTAATTAATATTTTGTAGTCCAAATAGATAAAAATGAAGAGGGACATAAAGAGGGGATCTTGTCTTACTTCTGGCTCCATCTGTAAGGGCACTGGTGCCCGCTTGCATCAGCCTAAGATTTCATAATAGTCCCTGGAGTATCATCATTCTTGTTCTTAGGTTGTTTATTTTCCTTAGCTCTACAACAATATTAGTCTTGATCATCTTATCTAAGTCATAGCCTACCAGAAAGGATTTCATACCCGCGTAGATTCCATGTTTCCATGAAGGAATAGTGGGGCCAATGGTAACCCTTCTGCTGGAACTTTCTCTCTTACTCTCTCTTCTTTTCGAGCATAATTTTTCAACTAAAATACTTAAAAAACAGAAGAAGTAAAAAGCTAAAGTGACGTTGTTTTGTGAAGAAGCAAAAGTGAGGGACAATAAATGAAAAGGGACATTTTAATCATTTATCTTACAAAACACCATCCATTTATTATCATTCAGTGATGTTAGTCGAGTTCACCTAATCACTAGGGTAAATGCTGAATGTTTAGTTCTTTGAGCCATGTTTAACATGGTCTTTTGTTTATATGAGAATCATAATGACAATCTTCATCGAATCGCTAACATGGTTGGTAATGCGCCAATTATTTATGCCAACCGCTGGGTTTTACAAGATTCAATCTGAAGATATATTGAGGCAGGCGGCAGAAGAAATAGGTTTCACCATCCTTGTTTGCGGCTCGCCAACTATACTAGTTGGTAGCCTTCATAATCCTTTTCAAGCATTTCCCTAACTTTATCCTGTCCAAAGAACAAGTCATTATTTCATCAAGATATAAAAAATAAATAAAGGGTGTTGGGTTGCCTCCCAAACAGTGCCTTAGCGATAGTATCACTAGGAAAACCCCCTTGTTGTCTTGGACTTAAGTGAGACAAGATATGACCCATCCGAATTTCTATATGTTTGTTCGAAACAAAGTGGGAGGTGACGGTCTGACTTAGAGTGAATTCATCTTCCTTCATGCTTTTCAGCATCTTGTCCGACCCTTCAGCTTTGTTGAGGGTACACGAGAGAATATCATCAGACTCAAACTTTCTGAATTCTTGGTCTTCTTTCTTTCATGGGGAGATTCATATCTATTCTTTTCCAAATCTTTCCAATTTGGATTACAGGCCTTCCACTCATGATATATATCATTTCTAGCCTTTGTCTCTACCCCAATCTTTATTTCCACCCTGCCTCTGGTAGTTTGTATCCACCGTTTTGGTTGTTCAGAAAGGTTACCTCTTCATTATATAAAGCGTAAAAATTCACTTCCCCCGGGTTTGCACACCCAAACTCCACGACATTGACACTTTGGCACAAACCCCCATGACATTTTGGACAAAATATCAGTTGTCTTCATATTCTTTTCCAGGTTTTCGTAACTCTCATTGTCCTTTTCCATTTTATCCTTAGATAGTGTAAATGTGTGAGGATAAAGTTGATCATCATAGGTATACCATGCTATGTTGATAGTGTTCATTCCATCTATAAGTTGTGTTGAACTATATGTGGTTGTTGTATTAATCCTTTGGGTGAGAGTTGGTTAACTACAAGTTTGTTTATTTAGTCCAAGGTACATTTTAAAATTATTCAATGAGGATGTTATCATGAAGGCCATGGGTCGGGAATTTAAGAACCATCTTTTTCTAATCGTAACCAAGTTTCATGCAGAGTATCCTCGTTCAAACGCTTAAAGTTCTGGGTGCTATCCCCAAGTGATATCATTTTTTAAGGAGGGAAAATTCACACTTGAAATGCGTTTACCAATCTTGCCGAGAAGTGATGGATTCTTGTGGCAGCTCTACTAGCCATTTGCACGCTTCTGCCATTAATGAGAAATCGAATAGCCTCAACTGGATAGACTCCTGAAAAATAAAGGTTTGCATATAGCTAGGGCAAACGATTACTCCAATACCTCATATTAAGATGTGGCGAGGTTTTTTTTTTTTTTGCTTTTTTTCGGGGGGGGGGGGGGTTTCTTTGGGGGGGCGTTTGGGGGGGCTCATTTGATGTTGGTCTGTTGAACATCTTTAAGAATTCCGATGTCACTTTTCTGGCCCACGTGTCTGCCATTGCTCTGTTTACAAAAATGCTTCCTGAATTTCTCACACAAACAAACGACACAAAACAAATTGTTAAGTTACTAAAGCTAATACTAAGCATGAATAAAAACTCTCGTTCCACCCTTCTCCATACATGCCTCTCAACAGACGGCCCCTTTGATGCTTATGTTCACCAAACCCTGACTCTCTCTTCACAGTCTACGAATCGGCGATTCTCGTCCCCCCCCCTGAGTGTTGGGTCCCTGTCGTCTGGAGCGTCGTGCCCGGTGTCGCTACTTCTACTATTCCTTTCATTAGTGTGTTGCTTCCGACACTCCCGAGACATCAACCTCGCCTCCCCGTGGTGACCATGCACTGTCCACTCTCCCCACCTCTTGGGGTTGTCCACGTCGTCCCCCTCGCTCCCCACTCCCAGCCCCCTCGCCTGGGGGGGGCGGATCTGGGAGATGTGACGGTAATACAGATTAATCTAATAATATGTGACACATTCCATTGACAATTGGCGCCCACCTAATGACTCTGGCACCGCTTTCTGTGGCCCTCCCTTTCCTCCTCTCGAGCAACTTAACCCATTTCAAAGGGGTTCCTATCAGACACCCATTTGCCACATGAAAACCTACCTACGTCTTACCCCAATCCCTCTCTCGAGCTGACTGGTAGGATATAGGACTAGGGCTCACCCTCTTGGGCTGAACATCATGTCGACCCACCAAGTAGGCCATAAATGTAGCGGTCTTGGTTTAGTCATTTATCTATCAAGGAATCTAAAAACCACAACCACTAGAATAAATCACTATTAGACTACATATAATGTACCAACAAGAAAGACCCAACAAAAATATTAACCCATATTTGCTAGATAAAACCCCATGAACGGCGATTTTTTAGCAAAACATTAAGAAATTGAAATGATACCTTCAATAATGTTGAATCAAATGATTATGACAAAGGAAGTCTTGATTTGAGCAAAGAGAGAAGAATCAAGGAGAATCACATCCAAAATTGAAAGAGAAGTAATCCTTTCTTCATCAATTCTTCAAACCCCTTACAAAACTAGAGAGTATAATATAGTACTAAGAAAATATAATATTGTTTGTCTCTAATGAGGACTTCTCCAATAATGATCGAACTCCCTTAAAACTATAGCTCTACTAGTATTTGTAACTTTTAGATTTGTGCTACAGTGGATCATTCGGTAACTTTAGTCGTAATTGCCAATTAACTCAGAAATTTTCCCATTGGTGTAGTCCTCCTCCTTCTAGTACAGTCTTCAACATAGTCGTGCTTTCGTTCATTGGGCGATAAGATACTTCTTCGTGGAACTACTCGGTGATGCGTCGACTGGTCTTCTCTTAAACTGATTTGACCCTTTCGTTAAGGGCTTAACATAGTCGAACAAAAGGCGAAGTATGCCTCATCGTCAATCCTCCAAACAGACTCAGTGATTCTCAGGCTTCCATTTCTTTGCTCTCATTTGCCTTTTTTCTCCTTTTTGCGATATATTGTTCATGCTTTCCTTAAATCTTCAAATACACGAAACTTAGGAGTTTTCATCAGATATTGATACAAAAAAACATTTAAAGGATAATATTCCTACTAAGATATATCTCTAAATGAGTACAATCTGTGGACTCATCAGCGCTTTACTTCCCTATTAGTTTGATGGTGAAAGGTAGTACTTAAGTTCATCTTTGAACCCAATCTATTCTGAAAAGATTTCTTGTATTGTGCAGTAAATTGTGCACCTCTTTCTGAAATAATGGATACTGGGACTCCATAAAGTTTTACGACCTCCTGAATATATAACTTGTTATAATATTCTGCTGATGAGTAGTTTTTACCTATAGAAAATGGGGCCGACTTTGTCATTTTATCGACAATCACCCAAATCAAATCATGCTGCCTGTGAGACCTTGGGAAACCTGTGATGATATATTTATTAACCACCTCCCACTTCCATTCTGGAAGTTTTATTTTGTAAGCCAAACCACCAAGCCTTTGGTGCTCCACATCAACTTGTTTTCAATTAGGGAACTTAGAAACAAATTCTGCAATGAACTTTTTCATACCATTCAACCAATAAACTTTTCTCAAATCGTGATATATCTTTGTGTAACCTAGATGAATGAAATAATTGGAGCTATGAGCTTCCTCCATGATTCTCTCTTGTTGAACATCGACTATGGTACACAGAATCTTCCTTGGTATCTCAAGGCACCATCTCTCCTTTGTTCAAAAGCTAATTTTTTTGCTTCTGAACATTTGCCTTCAATTAAAGCAAAAGTGGAGCTTGGTCCGGCTTGCCTTTTACTTTTGAAGATAATGAACACTCAGCCCCATTAATTACCACTATTACCCCTTCTGTGGAATCAATCAGTCTAACTTACAAACATGAAATCCTATGCACATCTTTCGCTAACTCTTTTTTTTCCTCAACATGGGTGGTAATACCCATATAAAACTTTCTTAAGTCATCATCAACAAAATAAGTCTTACCTAGGTGGTAAAGAATACTCATGTCACAATCCTTGAACAATTCTAACCACCTCGTTTGTCTAAGATTAAGCTCTTTCTAGGTAAACACATATTGTAAACTCTTGTGATCACTTAATACATTAATATGGACACAATAAAAATAATGATGTCATATCTTCAAAGCAAAATCTGTAGAAGCAAACTCTAAGTTATTTGTTTGATAATTATTCTCATGAACTTTAACATGTGTAGACAAATAAGCCATAACTTTTCCATTGTGGATTAATATGCAACCCAAGACAACTCTAAATACATCACGATATACCAGAAACCTTAGAGGCCATTCGTATGTCAAAATTGGGTAAGTATTCAATCCTTTTTTCATTACTGAAGCTTTTCTTTCTCACATGCGTTTGGTCGATTCAACCTAACTGTCTTGACGTAACATGGTCAAAGGATATGTAATAGATGAGAACCCTGTACGAAGATTCTATAATAGCAAGCTAAACACAAGAAACTCCTACTATTAGTTAGATATGTGGATCGATGCTAATTCGGTACAGCCTAAAGTTTTTGTGTATTTAATTCCCTTTTAATACTCTGTGTGGCCTAAGAATTACAGATAGTCAAGACAAAACTCACACTTATAGAACTTTGCACACAGCTCTCTATCTTTGAAAGTATGTTATCAATGAAGATGATAACAAACATATCTAAATAAGGTTTGAAGACTCCATTCATAAGGTCCATAAACACTGTTGGACCATTTGTCAAACCAAAGGACATGACCAACAACTCATACTGGCCATATCGGGCTATAAAAGTGGTCTTTGAAATATCATATTCCATCACTCTAAACTTATGGTATCCATACCTAAGGTTTATTTTCGAAAACAGGGGGCACCGTGAAGTTGATCGAATAAATCATCAATCTTTGGAAGAGGATACTTGTTAATAGTTACCTTGTTCATCTTTCATCCTTACAAATAAGACTAGAGCATCCCAAGGTGAAACACCTGGTGGGATAAAACCTTTTTCTAGGAGATGTTTCAATTGCTCCTTAATCTCTTTCAACTCTACTAGTTCCATTCTATATGGTGGAAAATATGTAGGAAAAATTTCTCGAAAATGTCTATACCAAAGTCTATCTCTCTCTGGAAGGACAACTTATTTACAATTGAAACCTACTGATAGAATGTATCTCAATGCTTGATTTGTTAACCTTGACTAAGTGATAAACACACCCCTTAGAAACTAACTTGGTTTCCTTAAGGAACAAATGAAACGACCCTTATGCACTGATGAACTTCTTTTCCACTCTAAAAAGGGCTCATTTGGAAACTAAAACTTGACAACTTGAGTCCTAGAATAAACTGAGCCATACATGGCATGAAGCTAGTCCATATCAAGAATAACATTAAATTCTACAATGTGTAACTTAATTATATAAGCAATGGTACTACTGTGATTGACGAAAATGTGACAATCACAAATGACTCTCTCTGCTAGAATAGACTCACTAACAAGTGTACAATCACTAAATGGTTCACTAAGTTACTCAGAATAACATCACAATTCATAGCAACATAAAGGATTTACAAAATATAAACTCGCTTTTGGGATCTGGCAAAGCATAAATAGTAAATTCGAACTGTTAGAGCATACAGGTGAAAATTTTTGGTGACTCCTCTTTCTCTTTGAAACTATTGATAGCATACAAGAGGTATATTCCCCCGCCAGTACAGACACTAGCCCATCTAGGTTCTACTCTTTTTAGTGGAGAAACTGAAGAAGAATGGGCTCGATTTCCCTCATTACCATTTCCATGCTTTTTCTTGGGACACTCTCGCATGAAATTCCAATTATGACCACACAGGAAAGAACCAATGGATCCCTCACGATAAGTACCTGAATCATTCCTACCACACTTGGCCCATGCAGGAGGCTTATTACCCCCGCTGTGCCATGCTACCATTAGAATAAGTAGGTTTAGCTCTAATGTTCTAATTATTATACACCCCTCTTTTCTTAGGTGCAGGTGCGCTAGTAGATTATGGAGCAGGTCCCTTTTCTTTCTTTTGGAATGATTACCGGTTGGCATTACTCTTCTATTGCCCAAACTCATTCACTATCCTTGCCCTCTTGTTCTTAAACTCTTCTCTTTTGCTCAGCTTCTCCTCCTCAACCTTTTTCACATAGACCATTAACCTCAAGATATCCATGTCCCCAATAAGCATTACATCCAATCCTTCCTAATTCCACTGATAAGATAACCCAATTACAAACAAGTTCATTCTACTTCTCATGTCCACAACAATCTACGGAGCATATAGAGATAGATGGGTGAACATCAACCTATATACATGAAAAGTTAGAAACTCCTCTTTAAGAGTATAAAATTCTCTTACCTTATCCTCCTTCAAATCTTGAGGAAATAAACTCCCCAAGAAGCCCTCCTCAAAACAAGCCCAACTCGCAGATGGTGCATCTTCATCTATAAACTCATTCCACTAATCAAACCAAGTCCTAGAAAAACTCATTAGTTGTAATGCAAATAGCTCAACTCTCTTTATATCAGTAACATGCATCACATCGAATACCTTTTTCAGCTCCTCAATGAAATTCTTTGGATCCTCAGTAGTGCTTGAATTAGTGAAGCTTCGAGGATTCATCCTTAACAAATCCCCGGTCCTAGAAGTATGAGTCACTTCTTGTCTAGATCCTCTCTGCTGCCCAACATGATTAATCAATGCTTCATTGAGTATCCTTATTGTCTCTATGAAATCAACATTAGTATCTTCTCATTGGGGTTCAATTTCAGGTACATTGGGTACCCTTTGTTAGTGAGGTTCAACATTCCACCTAGTTGCACGACCTCTAACTACTCTTCGTGGAGGCATGATTGTCTAAAACATGCGCAAGAACGAATAAGATAGAAAATTTTTACATATCAAACTCTAACGCATTAAATGAATATTAAAAAAGTACGAAAATTTTCAAAGTGTTGCAGCCTCATAGTTATTGATGCGGTGCGCTTCACACCGATAACATGGAATATATATACAAGACTTTGTAGACTCCTTAGGACTCTTAATAGATTTGATCTGATACCAAATTTTTCATGACCCAAGCCTACAACCTGAGCGGGATCGGCACTCAAAGACCATTGCTTGTCACAAGAGAACCCTTGGCCGGGATTATTTACTCTGCATAAGACTATATACATATTTATGATGATAAATATCACTATACTCACTTATAAAAAAAATACTAAAATTTTTAGAAGTCAAACATTAAACTTGGCGAAAATGGAAACTCAAGTCATAACATAAAAAATGACAAAGAAAAGACTAAAGAACCAACATCTGACTTTCAATATATGAAGTCTCTAATACTGAGAGGTATGTCGGGACATGACCCCCGATTATCCTATAAAATGAAATATTGGAAACTACTAAAAGAAATAAAAGGGAACTTGCGGAACACCAGGAGGCTCAACAAGTGATGAACTGCTCACTTGATCAACGATGTGTTGGATGTCTATCCTAGTTAGGTATATATGTCATAATAAGATAAGGCAAACTGACATCAGTACATTGAATTTACAAGTATGTGAGTTAGAATGCTTAACAGAACATATGCTTCAAACTAATCTGAAGAACTTACCTGGCTCAAATGAAATCAACATGACTTAGCTCATTTCAATGTATAGCATTTTTAAAACAAGTGGAATATAAAGAAACTCATGCTGCCAGGGCCTTCCTATAAAATGTTATAAGTATATAGCCTGAATTACTAAGTGGATCCACTAATCTATGCTAAGAACAACTAAATTAATCATCTAAAAAGTATGACCCTTTTCTACCAATGGTGGCTACGTTGTTTATGGGGTCTCCGAGTTTTCTGAACTCTCCTCCATATCGGTGCTCAATAATACTCCCAAAATATTATTATATTACCTTTTATATTTTAAAAACATAATTCCTTCTTTGATTTGAGATTTGTGCTAAAAAAACATAGCTCTAAGCCTACCATGGAAATCCAAGTTTCCCTTCTTGCTTCATTAAGAAAGCATATCCTCTTTTCTGAGAACTAGCTTGATGGCTCTTTGCAATTCTAAGTTTCCATTTTTCTTAAATGTGAACATATTTTTAAATTATTGGGAATAATTAGTTCTAATATACTTCTACGATGAAATGAACTTCAAAGCTAAACCCTTTACTTAAATTTGAAACATAAGTCATAAAACAAAGTTAAAACATTTGTGAATGACTTTTGAAAACTTTATGAACTTATGTTGAAATAACTCTTGACTTCTTGATTTGAATCTTAAATTTTCTTGAATTGAACTGTGGATTCAAGGATAGTGATTTGTGATAGGAATGATTTTAGATAGCTTAACATGATAAAATAGTCAAATATCGAAATTTGAGGGTAGGTGTGCACCGTGGAGAAGAAATAAAATTTTTGGTTTCGAAAATAGCTTTTGAGCCAGAACGGTACGTGATGGATATGGGATGTGAAATTTTTTTCCCAAAACTAAGAACCAGCTCCGCAACGCGTCACCACTACCCATATTTTCCCGAAAAAATTTGTTCTCCGTTATTCAACTCCAAACCCTCAAAACTTGATGACTTCTTTTCTGAAAAGCATAAAATCGACTAAATGTTCAATGTACACTAGATTCTACTAAACAACAACCTAAATTCATGGATTCATATCAAATAACACCACAAAATTTCAATGAATCAAGAATTTAATATAACTTCAACAAACCCATCAAGAACTCAATTTCCAAGTTTTAAAGAACTTAAATTCATTGAAACAAATAATGATTTGCTAGTGCGTGAACTATCCTAATGCTATCCGATCTCACGTTACTTTGTAGGGATCACCCCGACGAAATCCACAAGTTAATTTCTACGAATCTTGAATGATTCTTTATCGATCTTCTCCTTCCTTCTCTTTTCTCATTTCTCTAAGCCCTGCGTGAAATTTAATGTCCTAAACTTACTTAAGTCTGTCTTTACCCGAATTAAACTCCTAGAAACGAATTAAAAAACAAGGTAAGTCAACGACTAAATTATCCTTATAAAATCAAGATTTAGACTTTCCTAAATCTAGCAACCCAACTTCCAACGGGCATAACTTACTCATATGAACTTGGAATTGCGCAAACTCGGTGGCGTTTAAAAGATCATTCAAACGGCTACCCAACCATATCTATGAGTTCTCCTAACTCATTCTGAGCTAGATGTTATGACCATTTGAGTTGACCAAAACTCACTTTTTCTAACTTAAGTAAATTTCTAGATTGTTTGTTATAATTTAAGTAAATTTCTAGATTGTTTGTTATATCCATAAAAGAATATTTCCAGTTCTTAAGATCTTTCTGTCTATTTTGAATAGTGAGATTTCACTTTTTCTAACTTAGGTAAATTTCCAGGTTATTATTTTTTGATTCAAACTAAAATAACTTTGACTTACATTAAAGATGTATTTTCATTCATATTGATATGCAAAAAATTACAATTTTATAGTACTTTTCTTATAATTATTGAATGTTTAGTTTTTTTTAAAAAAATATCAAATTAATGTAATCTAATTTAACTTTGAAAATAAGTCAAATTGACTTTCGAATAGCGCAACATGACAAATAAGAGTGGACGAAAGAGTATGACTTATCGATTCAAATAGAGTTATTTACAAAAATCATTTATAAAAAATATTTAATTTTACGTCTCAATAAATTTAAAAAGTACACTTTATAAAAATAAAATACAAACTTTTCAAAGAAATAACAAACAATTGTGCTTTTTAGAAATTTCTTAAAAGATGTCCTCTCTAGAATGTGATCCTTAAAAATAAACCCTTAAACTAGTGAACCATCAAATTATTTGTGACCATGGATTACTTTATTAATATTTAGTATATTCTAAGAATTATAAAAATAATATATCGATTTTTGTTGAACGATCATGCGTTGCGATTATTACACATAAGTTCGCCCCTGATAGGACAGTGGTTTGCATGGATATTCTTTATAGCTCTATTATGTCTATAAAAGACACCATTACCTAAATTTTCTTATTTTGTGTGTTCAAACTTCATTTTCTGACGAAAAAATTACATGGAAAAAAAAAACCATCCAATTGGTTTCAACGTTTTCAATCTGGTTTTCAAGTTCGTGGAATGCATCACTACATGACTGATCTTGCTGGCAAGTACAAGACTTACAGATTCATTAGCCTTTTATATAGTAGGATTTATACTTTTTACCCTGGTAACGTTGAATACTTTCTTAAAACACAATTTGAAAACTATGGAAAGGTACACCATTTTGATCTTTGATATCCTCAAACTAAAGTTATATTTTATGTCTAACTAGATGTAAAAAAATTGTATATATAACAATTTTTCAGATTTACAAACATGAGTTTCCAAATTTTCTGCATAGAGGGTACACTTACATACTATAGGAATTCTTAGGAGATGGAATTTTCATAGTTGATGGTGATAAGTGGATGGAGCAGTGGAAATTGTCGAGCCATGATTTCTTAATAACAGTTTGTAAGGTTTTAAAAGATGTGAATGGAAAATGAAGAGCTGCAAATTTTATGAAGAGTTATGACTTTGATGAAAAATTGCAAATTTTATGAAGAGTTGTGACTTTTATGAAAAGTTGTGGCATTTATTAAAAGTTGTGACTTATATGAAAAGTTGCAACTCTTATGAAACGTTGTGACTTTTGTGAAAGGTTGTGACTTTTCTTAAAGATTGTTACTTTTCTAAAGTCTTATGACTTTTCTTGTAAGGAAAAATAATAACCTTTTCACACTACCATTTATTTCCCATAAATTGAGTGATTTCCTCCCATTCTTAGGACAAAATATTTCTGGACTTCTTCTTCTTCTACTAAATCTAGTATTCAAAGTGTATTTTACTGTCGTTGAGTTAATCACTAACACCATGATTTTATATACTGATATAGCAGTGAGTAAGATCATTCTATCTCGGAGGATATATTTCGTCAACCTCGAGTTTTTGAGGGGGATAATTCTCTTAAGGGAACACTATGCATTCACTCGGCTCTATTTCTTTCTTTGAAAAAAAATTATTTTATATTGTTTCTATTCTTAGTGTTTCTATTTTCTATGCTAGTCTTAATTTTATAGATTTAAAAATACTCTTTAAACATTGTAGTTTGTTACCGAGTTCTTCATAGTTTTATTCTAATTATCTTAGGAATACAAGGTGACCAACAAACTTAAGGAAAACACTATACTATTGGTATTTCTTGTATTCTAATGATTGAGGGAAACAGATTATGGAAGTAAATTATCAATGCACAACTTCTATATAATTCAGTGTTTTGGTTAGCAAGGTCGAAGTGAGAATGTACCGAAACGTTGGTGGTATTCCGATTAAAGATTAGACCAGGTAACCTTCTTATTATTTATCTAAGGAGAAAATAGTTTCTAAAGGTTAACAATTTTTATATTTATCATGTGTGTCTTTGGAAAGAGTTCAACAATCGTATATTTCATAGTTCGGAAACTATTTGAAAAGAAAAACATTTATATGTGATAATCTATGAATATGTTTTATTCCATTTGGAGAATTTTTTTTTTTTTTAGTTTTGTGCTCCTTTTGAATTTGATTGTATCTAAAACTTTTGTAGTTTTCTACTCTAACTAAATTGAACAATTTAATTGTTTGAAGAATATGAAAGTTCACCTAATAAGTAACTGTTGTACTTTTGATTTTCTACAAACTTCATTGTTACATAGTAAACAATTGTTCAAGAATGTTGTCCTTGTTGTTAGTATTATAAATACGAAGTAATATGTCTAATTGTGATGGGAAAAAAAGTACCGGTGACTTAAAAGTGTGCCAGTTTGCTCCTGGAATAGGTGTTTCAAGGAATGAACTTTTACACTATGAAAATGTTATCAAAGAGAACCGAAGCACTATAATTATTTCTTAGAATAATATGTACAAAGGAGGTATCATGCTTTCAATAACATTTCGATATTCTGAAAATAAAATGTGGATAAACTATTTTCAAATAGTTGAAAAATAATTTTCAGATCATATTTATAATGTGGAGGGTTCTTTGCTTATGTCAAAGATAAAATTATACTTAGTGTTTATTTAAATTTACAGCACAAGACATGAAATTCGATGATACTTATGTATTATTTTAGACCACAAAATTCTTAGAATATTTTTGATATTGTGGTAGTTGAGTTTCTCATTTACAAATTTTTTGTATGACTAGTATGACACTACAAAATATATGTATAGTTATTCAAAATGATTGTCTTCTTTTATGGTAAATATCACTTGAAATGTTGTGATTTTTCATGAAAAGATATGTCTATTAAATACAACAATTTATAAAGACATGAGTATTGGTGAATAATCATTGTCATGTTTGCTAAAAGAAGCATTTGGATTATATTGTGTTAATTGGAGCCGATGAAACTTTTTTTCATGAATAATTTTGTAACAATCAAATTGAATATTATGGAAAGGTCCTTATGAAAATGATATTGACAAGGTGATGGCTCTAAACAATGTTTGTATCAAACAAAATTGTATGAAATATGAACAAATATTTGTTAGAAAAAGCTACCTCGTGGAGAGTTTTTTAAACTCAATATTTTTATTTGTTCTTACTTGCTTGAGTCAGACTGTTTGAAAGAAAAAACTAATCAACATAGAAGTTAAGCTTATCAGCATAAAAGTTTTGTCTAACTTTTTGTGCAATAAATAAAAATGTCAGGTTTTTTCCGAATCTAAGTGTGCTGAAAACTCTTATAAATCTGTTGAAAGGAATTCTACATTTTCCACATGAAGTCAACACCATATCGTGGTGGGAAAAGGCATCTCATAACTTTCCTAGACAATAGCATTAGAAACGACTATGTCTATTTGTTGAATGGTAAGGACGAAATATGTAGATAATATAATATTGAAGTTGAAAATTTGTTGGGAAAAAGATAAGAAGTACTAGGGATGGAAAGTAAAACTTTAATTTTGAAGAAAAATATGTTTGAAAATTAGAATCATTCACCTCAATCTAATGGAAAAGAACCAAAAAATGATGGTTGCATTACTTATAAGTTAATTTTTACAATAAAACTTGTATAGATGAACTATCCTTACCGCAAAAGGGAACAACAAAAAGTTGTCTTTTAAAAAAAAGCAATAAAAAGTTCTTTTAAGGACACAATATATTCCATATGATAAATGAAAAAGAAGAAAATCCAACTTTAAACATTTAAAAGTGTGGGGGTGTCTAGACAAAGTCCAAGTACCTATTCCTTAAAGGATTAAAATAGGACTTAAGACTGTGTAGTGTAAAGACTTGAGTAGTCATGTGTAAGGTCTAAGCGATCTTCGAAAGAACAAAAGGAGAATATACATAAGTCGGAGATTCGTATGTGTAGTAAATGTCAAAGGATATATAATTCCTTCGAATCTACTTTTTGTAAAAATTCTTATGTCGTCTATAGACTTATCCTTTTGAATAGATGGCATCAATAGTGAAATGATTCAATCTTGAGCAATCCTATTGGATGTTGGTTGATCTTCCTCAAGAAAATAAATTTATTGGTTCAAAGTGAATCATAAAAAGGAAAGTTAAATTTGATGGAACTGTTGTCAAATATATAGCAAGACAAGAATAAGGTCTTGATATTTTCGACACATACCCGCAAGAAATGAGAATTACATTCATTTGGATGTTAATTATGTTAGCTGTGGTATATGTCCTCAAAATTCATCAAATGAATGTGAAAACAACTATCTTTAATAGAGAATTAGAGGATGAAATTTACATAGAGTAGCATGAGGGTTTTGTTGTTCCTGATAATGAAAACAAAGTGTAAATTTGTTACATTATGAAATTAAGCAAGGACCCAAACAATGTCATAAGAAATTTGACCATACCATGTTTGAAAATTGATTTAAGAATGATCGAATTGATAATGTGTTCACATTAAAATCATAAGGTCATTTTTTTAATGTATATTGGTGATATGTTGATCACCAATAGAGACTCTAATGATAAATGCTACGAAACTTATGCCAGAAAACAAATTTGATATGAAATTTTTTAGGGAATGCTGATGTTATCTTAGTTATAAGAATGCTTAGAACTCTATCATGTTTAGCACTGTCACGGTCTCGTTGCATTGAAATGGTACTTTACTAGTTCAAATCTTTTGATTTCAATATTGTCAAGTCTCCAATAAAAGTGAGTTTTGCCTTTCAAAAGATTAAATGGAAAAGTGACTCATAATTGGATTGTGCTAGAGTATTTCATAGTATTATGTATATCACAAACAATGCGCAATTAGATATGTACTGTTGATGAAATTATTCGATTCAGGAGTGATCCCAATCAAACTCATTGGATGACAATAAAAAAGCTTCTGGAGTACTTAAGAAATACTCAAATCTACATACTCAGCAGTATTGAAAGGATATAATGATACAAATAAGATCACTGGAAAATTAAGTAAAATCCATGAGTAAACATGTATTTAATCTTGGTAGAGTGGCAGTATCTTGGATAGATTCCAAAAAACACATGTATCGCTATTTCTACAATGATGTGTGAGCTAGGTGCTCTAGATAAGGTCGGTGAATAAGTTGAAAGACTCCAGAATTTCTTGATAGATATTCTTTTTGGCCTAAATCATTTGCATCAAAATGTATACACTTTGATAGTCAAGTTGCAATAAGTAGGGCATGGATCATAATATACAACAGAAAGTCTTGTCATTCAAGACATAAGCATTATACAACAAGAAAACTAATATCTTTAGTGGAATTATCACAATTAAATATGTAATGTCAAAGGTTAATATGTTGATCCACTTCAAAAAAGGCCTAATTAGAGAGAATGTTGAATGATCATCAAAGGGAATGAGTTTACGTCTTAGGACAAGTCATCATGGCGGTAATTCTATCTAGCAGGCTGGAGGTCCAAAAGGTAAATTCAAAGAGAAAAAAATAGTTGTGACTGACGGTTCTACATTGTCAAAAAACTCAATGCATTCCCATGATGAAAACAATGCTCCACACAAGGATATAACATTATGGTTTGTTAATGAGTTAATAAAGCATTAAGTCTTTAATGATTTGCTAAGTTTGACAGATTTTACCAAATAGAGTATTTATGCGATAACACATTTAGAAAGCACCAATATAAGTATGAAGAGTAAGCCACTTCAAAGATAATGCTTTTGAAAATCCCATCTCTCTATACACTCATGAAACCAGGAGGTGTTAATGATTAAAACGAACATAACCGTCAGAACCATAAACTCTAAAGGGTTAATTGTGTGACCTATGGTTGCCTAGGTATACACCAAAGCTCGACGATTAAAATATATTGCATCTACAAATTGACCAAATATATCCAACATATGTTCACTATGAAAAGTACAAGGGAAATCCTAATTTTCACGCCCCGAGCTACCCTGAGACGCGAACACGGGACCTAAGACTACAAATGATCTCAAGCTAACCTTGCATGCATGATCATGAGCATACTAAAGATAATAAACTAATGTGGAAGCTAAATGATAATTAAAATCAAATATGGGAAAACTCATATTTTATAACTAAGATATTTGAAAAACTGATGAGTTCAATACAAAGAAACTATTAACTCAATACTAAGCTGAAACTAACTAACTCCAAATGCTAGGACAAGCCCCAGCTAATTCAAAAAAAAACTAAGACTACATGACTAAAATACTAGAAATAACTCATGAATATTGTCCTCAGAGAATGAGGAATCACCAATGATTCTCCTGAACTGGAGATCGAAAATCGACCTAAGTGTGTTCAGCATGCTGAGAACCTGAACCTACATCACGAGAAGATATAGTGCACGTATGCGTCAGTACTTGAAAGGTACTAAGCATGTAGGATAAAGTAAAGCTGATATAATACATAACGAAAAATCACAAAAGCAAGTATAATATTCTTAACATGATTTACTGAATTCTGAGCTAAACGAGTGCAGTGAACAATTACTACAGGTTGAGCGAATACTAACTGACTGTCCAATATGGCAATGCAAGCGAGTTCCTGACCTAAAAACGGGAGGCTACTCATACCGATATAAAATCCAATTAAGCTAAATTTGGGTTCGATGTATATGCGTCATCGAGGGGACTGACAACCTACTTGACTTGTAGTTGTATGACTATTTGGGTATGTTAAACCCTAGTCCAACTCGATATTGAGCTACTCCTAATGAATTAGGTGATTATGACATTATGACTCAATTTCTTTAAATACTGAATAGCTCAAAACTGAACATTCAAGTTGAAAATGCAACAATTAATCTGATAATTATGCATTAAAATTAAGGCATGTATATCTGAAATAACTAAAATATCTGACCTAGCGTGTGTAATTCAAGAAATAAAGAAATTACATAGCTAGGGTTCTAAAATTCATGCAATAATTAGAGTAATAACTTTACAATATGATTTAGAACATATATCTAACTAATTCGTGGTGATGTGTTGTAATTCTAGAAGTTCTAGGTCATTCATGATAAAAGAATCAAGAACTGACTAAAAACTAGGGACCTAATTGGTGAAAGGAACTCACTAGTAAAATCCCACATACCTTGTAATGATACCACAGAGAAATATTTAGGTTTAGGGATTGGAACTGATGGAACCTTCTTGCGTTATTGAACTAGGGTTCTTGACATTTTTCTCCTTTCTTACTTCTAATTTTCTAAGTTTTGATTTATGATATTTACTTAGGTAGTTCTTGTTTAAGTTTCTAGTCTTAAACTTACTAAAATGTGATGATTTAGGGATTAAACGGTGTATATTAGGGGTTAAAAGATCTAGGAAAAGACCAAACGACCCCTCAAAATTTTGCTCTAGGACCAAAAGATGGCCTGGACTGACGGGCCGTTGTTCAATTGATGGTCTGTCGCTTGGGTCCGAGTTTTGGTCTGCTCAACATGCCTTTACTAAAGCGGGCATAACTTTCTACTTAGAGGTTGGATTTTAGCAAACACGGTTGCTATGGAAAGAATATTAAATTATCTATAATTTCATAGTTCATGGGACACCTAATTCACTATGTGATAAGAGTTACGTACATTTGAAGTTTACCCAACAACATCCCCCCCCCCCACTAACCACTAACTTTACCTACAATTAGACCTACTGATGGTAGATCGAATGATGGTCCCTGCTGGTAATCCTTAGTTCATGTCACAAGTAGGGTAAGTGAGTCTCAATCCACGAACACACACCACGGACCGTAGTCTGACTTACGGACCGTAGGTTTTTTCGTGGGTCGACACTTAGTTGATTTTTCTAGGCTGAGTTTTGGGAGAGTTTAAGTGACAACGACGGATGTGCAGTACGGGCCGTACATCGAACTATAGTCTTTGGATATTTAACATCGATTGCACATGCAAGTTTCTGAAAAGCTATTTTTATCTATTTTGGATACGGGGTGTCACATTATCCCTGCCCCCCCCCCCCCTTGAGAACATTCGTCCTCAAATGAAGACTAAACTAGCTGAAATAGAGGGAAAGAGTTGCAGCCCCTACTACTAAACAATGAGGACTGAGTTTTTGACTTGATTAAGTTCCAATAACATGCAAATACTCTTAAAATGCAAGTACAAACTGAGGGAACATGATCCTAAGGCTGAATTCACGCATGAATGACTGAAAAATTGAAGAGGAACTAATATAATACCTCAAGCTCGAGTGGGATCGGAAGGAAATAGGTGAGGATCTGCTTCACATGGCTGGCTTCTTCTGCTTCCAAGTAGCTCCCTCTAACGAACTGAGACTCCTCTCCATAGAACCTTGACTGAACTACTTTCGTGTCTCAGCCTTCTAACCGAATGTCCAGAATCCTCACATGTGTACACTCCTCGTAAGAAGGATCTATCTTCACCGCCACACTCTCTAATTGCACTACAGAGTCTAGGACACCCACGCTTTTCTTCAAAAGCAAGATATGGAAGACTGGATGCATTGCTGCTAGTTATGCTGGCAACTCTAACTCATATGACACCTTTCCCACCCTTTTCAAGATTTTGTAAAGGCCTCCATATCTAGGATTGAGATTCCCTTTCTTGCAAAATCGCATTACCCCTTTCATAGATGACACTTGCAGGAAAACCCAATCATCATTTTGGAACTCTAGTTCCCTTTTCCTTACATCTGCATAAGATTTCTGATGACTCTGGGCTATCTTGACTCTATATATAATGAGTTGCACCATCTCTATAGTATAAAGGATTGAATTTGTCCCTATCAAAGTTGTTTCACCTACTTCAAACTAACCAACAAGAGATCTATATCTACGCCCATACATTGGCTCACAAGGGGCCATCTAAATGTTGGAATGGTATCTATTGTTATAGGCGAACTTCATAAAAGGAAGGTGATCATCCCAACTACCCTGGATATCAATCACACAACAGTTAAAATATCCTCTAAGGTCTAATGGTACGCTCTACCTTTCCTTCTGTCTGCGAGTGAAATGTTGTTCTAAGGTTAACCTAAATACCAAGACCCTTCTAAATTGACTTCGAGAAATGAGACCTAAAATGAGGACCTCTATATGAGATGATATAAAAAGGAACCCCATGACACCTCACAATCTCATTAATGGAAAGCTTGGCATGATCCTCTGCCAAATTTATAGTCTTGACCACGAAAAAGCGAGAAGACTTAGTCATCCTTTCAACTATCACACAAATTCAGTCATGCTGTCTGTGAGTTCAAGGTAACCATGTGATGAAATCCATATTGATAACTTCCCACTTGAAAGTAGGAATTTATTGATCTCCTGAGTCATACCCCTTGTTTTTTTATGTTCAACCTAGACTTGTTGGCAATTGGGGCACTTTGCTCAAAAAATCATCTATATCACTCTTCATACCATTCCAGCAATAGACTTCCGGCAGATCATGGTCCATCTTAGTGGCACCTGGATGAATAGAATATCTAGAGTTATCGGTTTCTTTAAGAATATGTTTCTCAACTTACCCACATCAGGAACACACAATCTACCCTGGTAGTGAATTGTACGCCATCTTCCTCTTGGGAGAAAACCTCCACTCTCTGATTATGTACTGCACCCTTAAGTTCAAGAAACATTGGACAACTTTCTTTCTTTTCCTTAACCTCCACTACCAAAAAATTTTTTGCCTCATTCTGAACTGTTATGAATCCTTCACTAGCTCCTTCCTTTCTTCCTCAAATTGGCTACACTACCCATAGATAATCTCCTAAGAGCATATGCTATTACATTCGCCTTACCAAGAAGGTAATTCACTCATATCATAATCCTTTAGGAACTCAAGTCATCTCCTCTTGCGATGATTCAACTCTCTCTAGGTGAACGCATACTGAAGGCTCTTATGGTCAGTGAACCTCTACATGAACAACATACAAGTAGTGTATCAAGATCTTGAGTGCAAACACCACTGTTGGAAGATCAAGGTCATAATTTGAATAGTTCTTCTCATGTACCTTATGTGGTCTATAATCATAACCTATAACCTTATCTCGATGCGTTAACACACAACCAAGGCCAACTCTGGATGCACGACAATAAATCACATAACTATTTGAACCCTTTGGTAGAGTCGATACAGGAGTTGTAGTCAATATAGTTTCCAATTCGACAAAGCTTTTCTCAAAATCATCTGACGATTAAAACTTAACCATCTTCTGAGTCAACCTAATCAATGGTGAGGATATGGATGAAAATCCTTCCACGAACCTTCTATAATAACCTGCTAGACCTAAGAAACTTCTCATATATGAAGCAGGTGTAGGTCTGGGCCATTGTTTCACTGCTTCTATCCTCATCGAATCCACTCGGATCCTCTCATTAGATACAATTTAACAAAGAAAAGCAATGGATTGCAACCAAAACTCACATTTGCTAAAC
The DNA here is from genome assembly GCA_027704765.1 of Solanum habrochaites. Classification (NCBI taxonomy): domain Eukaryota; kingdom Viridiplantae; phylum Streptophyta; class Magnoliopsida; order Solanales; family Solanaceae; genus Solanum; species Solanum habrochaites. The sequence goes on along the minus strand of JAKWJA010002499.1, from coordinate 21,342,201 downwards.
TTAACGAATAACTGGCGATCTTTGAGAGTCTATAGAGCAACCCTCAAATGACTTGCATGTTCTTCCTCATTTCTAGAGTAAATGAGGATATCATCAATAAAGATGATAACAAACAAGTCCAAGTACAATTTAAACACTTGGTTCATCAAATCCATGAAAGATGTAGGAGCATTGGTTAGTCTAAATGACATAACTATAAATTCATAATGACCATACCGAGTTCTAAAGGCTATTTTTGGAATGTCTTCATCTCTTACTCTAAGCCGATGATAACCTGATCTAAGGTCTATCTTTGAGAAACAACTAGAACCCTGAAGTTGGTCAATCAAGTCATCAATTATGGGTATGATATACTTATTCTTCATTGTGACTTTGTTCAATCATATATAGTCAATGCACATTATGAGAGAATCCTCTTTCTGTTCTATGAACAACACTGGTGCACCCAATGGCGAAATACTAGGTCTAATGAAGTCCTTATCTAAAAGGTATTTCAATTTCTTAAGCTTAGCTGGAGCCATTATGTAAGGAGAAACAGAAATAGGTTAGTATTATGAAAGAGATCAATTTTAAAGTTAATTTCCCATTTGGGAGGGACTCCAAGAATATCTTCTAGAAACACTTCTGGAAAGTCACTGACTACTAGAACTGACTCAAGAATTTGGAGTTTTAGAGATAGAATCCTTAACTAAAATTAAATGATAGAGATAACCCTTAGAAATCATATTTTTGGCCTTAAGGTAAGATATGAATCGTCCTATAGGAGCTAAGCTACTACTTTTCCATTCTAAGATTGGTTCATTTGGAAACTTAAAAAGAACAATCCTTGTTCTATAATCGACTGAGGCATTAGAAAAAAACAATGGAAAAAAAAATGTAACCATCCTGCCTATAATTAATCAAAGACGACCATTTCTTCTAACCGTATTCAGATATGGTTAGGTGAATTTCTAAGATACTGTAACTGGTTATAGTATATACGCGTCTAGCTATAAAACTGGGTACCGACCTGGATTAGAACTGAAAAGATTCCCTGAGAGAGTTTTTTGGACTGACACTGAATTGGACTATTATGTAAGGAGTCCAAAATACAAAAGTAGAAGAACCTTTATGTCAACAGCAAGGTCCAAAGACCGTAATGTTTCCCGTGACGACATCAGGAGAACCTTCTTGGCCTGGCGAGCTTGAAGAGCTACAACCTGTTCTTTTGTTGAACGTCCACCGTACACTACTAGATGAACCTATATTAAGTCGGGCGCTGTTAGTGCTGGCGGACGTTGTAGACTGAGCTCTACCCTTATAACCTCCTTGACCCTGCCTAGAAGGACAATCCCTCAACCTGTGACCAGACTGACCACACCCAAAATATCCTTCCTTTCCTGCGAGGCACTCGCCTGGATTGTTCTTACTACAATTAGGGAAAATGGGGTATGTCTTGGTGCCTGTAACACTTCCTTGAGACTTAAATCTAGTGACCTAACCTTCTGATTATACTTGTTCTTAGAAGATAGAACACTAGCTGATGAAGGGGCTAGGATCAAAAATTTTATGCTGACTCTACGAGCGATTTACGCCACCAGATTTATATTGAGAGTAGTCACAGTTCCCATTCCTAGACTTCTTATATCTTTCGCATGTTCCCTAATCTTATCACTTTCAACTTGTTGAGCATGAGTCATCAACCTTGATATATTTATATCTACCAGTAACATAGAATTTCTGCACTCAATTTTCACAAAATCTGATACTTCATACAAGAACTTATTCATTTGAGCCCTAGAGCCAGCAATCATGTGAGGAGCATACCTGGATAATTGATTAAACTTGAGGCCATACTCTTGGACCGTCATGTTTCCCGACCTTAAGTTAATGAATTCTTGAGCCTTTGCTTCTCTCAACTCTATTGGAATAACCTGTCCAGAAACATTTCAATAAAGAAATACCAAGTCATTGGAGCTGCATCTATACCCCCATTTTCCTTCCACTAGTGTATCAGATATTAGCAACATTTTTCAATGCATATGATGTCAACTCAACCCGATCATTTCAGTGAGCTGCATCACCTCAAAAATCTTGTTAATCTCATTCAAGAAATTTTGGGGATCCTCACTAGTTTGCGATCCTATGATTTCAGGAGAATTCATCCTAATAAAGTCCGAACCATACCTATTATTGATCCACCATTTTCATTAACCTGAGCTTGAACTCGCTGATTGTTCTGGTTGTCCACTCTATGAGCCAACATCTGAATGAAGTTCCTAAATTCATCATTGGAGACTTCCTGATCTGTGACTAGAGGAGTTGCGTTCGCATTTCTGGCATTTGCATTTCTAGCGTTACCTCTACGAGGAGTCATGATTTAAAATGTAGAACGTCGAGTAAGAATTGAATTAGATCATACCTTTCGCACGATAAAGAGTAACAATAAAGTGAAGTTTTCCTAAGAAACTTCATTGCCTTTCTCTCATTAGATGGCATGCACTTCACACACATGAAAAAGAAATATACCTAGTGCCGCTTTTTAGACATCCAAGGACACTTAAACCTAGTGCTCTAATACAAAATTTTTCATGCCACGAGCTACCTCAAGACGCGGACATGGGCCTAGGACCACAAGTGATCCAAATGTAACCTTGTTGGCATCATCATGATCATACTAAAGAAAATAAGTTGATGAAGAAGCTAAATCATAATTAAAATGAAAAGCTGGGAAAACCCATATTTTATAATTGAGATATTTTAAATACTGATGAGTTTAATACAAAGAAAATATTTACTCAATACTAATCTACAACTAATTATGTCTCAAAATAAGCCTCTAACTGACAAGAAATACTTGACCATACCCTAGCTAAGTCTAGCAAAAACTTAAACTAAAGGACTAAAATACTAGAAATAACTCATGAATGAGGACTCACCATGATTCTCCTAAAGTTGCGATCAAAAATTGACCTAGTGTGATCTAGATGCTAAGAACCTGAACATACATCACGAGAAGATTACTTCAAAGGTACTGAGCATATAGGATATATTAAATTTGAAATAATAAAAAACTGGCCAAGCACAAAAGCAAGTATAATATTCTGAACATGATATACTAAATTCTGAGCTAACTAGATGCAGTGACCAAATTTGTAACATGCTGAGACTGAATACTAACTGAACTATAAAACTGGTCAATGTAATAGAATCTGATTGTAACTATGGGAGGTGATAACCAATAGTAAATCCACATGTGGAGTTTGATGTATACGCCCCATCAAGAGGAACCAATATACCCTGCCAGAGGTATTAAGGAATGTTGGCGTGATCAAGAAACTGATGCCCACAGAGGGGATTGACAATCTACTTGGCTAGTAGTTCTGGGACTATTTGGATATGCTGAACCCTAGTACAACTCGGTATTAAGCTACTCCCAATGAATTAATCAATTAAGACATTATGACTAAATTTCTATAAATACTAGATAGCTCAAAACTGATCATGCAAACTAAGAATGCAACAATTAATGTGATAATTATGCATTAATAATTAAGGCATGTATATCTGAAGTAACTGAATATCTTACCTAGCGTGTGTAATTCAAGAACTAAAGAAATATGTAACTAGTGTTCTGAAATTCATGCGATAATCTAAAGAGTAAGTTTACTGTCTGCTTTGGAACATATATCTAACTAATTCATGATGATATGTTGTAATTCTAGAAGCCCTAAGTCTATTCATAATAAGAGAATCAATAACTGACTGAAAACTAGGGACCTAATGGGTGAAATGAACCCACTAGTAAAATTTCACATACCTGATGATGAAATCCACGAAGAAATATTTAGATTTTGGGTCTGGAACTGCTGGAACCTTGCTCCATTCTTGAACATGGGTTCTTGAACTTTTTCTCCTTTCTTGCTTCTAATTTTCTAAGTTTTGATTTATGATTTTGACTTAGGTAAGTTCTTGTTATGTTTCTAGGCTTAAACGAACTAGGAAAAGACCAAAAGACCCCTCAAAATTTTGTTGTCAGACCAAATGACGTCCTGGACTCACGGGATGAAATACTACTTATCTAGATGCAATTAATTCTTACTTGTAAAGTACAAATAACTTTCAGTTTCTTTGCCTTGAAGTCATTCCCCATTCATGCGGAGGATTGTTGGGTTATAAAATGTGTTAATGGAAAATTATTAGTTGGTACTTTTATGAAACGTTGTCACAATGATAAAAAATTTTCACTTTTATGAAAAATTGTGACTTACAGAAGTCCTTCTTGAAACAGTTTTTCCTGAGATTACTTTTCAAACGTGTTCCATGCATTTCATCATACATCAAAACAATTCTTATTGATGCAGATACCTAACATCAGATAATTGCAAGGCCTCTTAAAATTGGCATTTGTTGTTTTATTTTCTTATCAAACGGGATACAAAAAAGATGATACCAATAAACAAAAAATGACTTAAAAACATGGATATTTGACATTTAATGACCTCATAAAATGTATAGCAGACGATCCCCTACAATTGCAAGTTTTGTTTCTCAAAAATCAAATGCAAAACAATAACAATATCTAACCAAAGCTTTAACATTAACTAAGTCAAAAGGATTAATATGATTGTCATTTCCATGATTGTTGCATATTTATCTGAGTCTTTAGTTTTGATGGCATGGTCCCTAATTGATTCATTACCTAGGTATTAGATGTACCATTTTCAACATACTAACAAAATTCTCCTCTGTAAATGAATAGGCAAGTTGGTTATTATTTTGTTTTATCATTTTCACACTTTTGGAAAAATGAGTTCCTCTACTTTCCCCTCAAACACTAGACTCTTATCTGAGAACTATGTATTAGAAATTTAAATGAAACGCGCAAACAATACAAAAAGATGATATTAACACTTGGGAAACGGGAGTCTGATTATCCTAATTTTGATAAATGTCGATATGAAGGTTTTTGTATAATTCATCATTTTTAGAACTAGCTCTATGTATGCAAAAAAAATTTAAAGCTCAACCATATGATATTTTGTTCTGCAGTGCTCCAAAAAAATAAGCACCACTTGGATTAAGCCTTAACCTTTTCCATTATGACTAGACATAAAGATTTTACAAATAGCTCTTTACAGAATAAGTTATCCCATGCATGCATACCCTTCCTGGAATTTGCTTGTCTCTCCAATCCTAAATTTGTAGGCAAGGAGTTGTCATTATTATCGAGTCAACAATTTAATAGCTTCACCAATCAAAGAGAATGGAAACAACCTAAGACGGATTGATTCTTGTGATATGTTCGAAAATGAAAACCCACCACTGACATCCACAATGTTACTAATATTCTCATGGGGATCGTCATGAGTCAGCCCCCCAAATAATCTTTTATGTTGTAGGAGCTGAAGCATTGTGCTTGTAATGTGGAACACAACATTTCATTCAGTCCGGAGGTTGACGAATTGTACAAACACAACCCAATTAAATTGGGTCATTTACATCGTTCATATTTTCAATGTCGTCTTTGTTTCCCACTTGGCTAGAATTACTCCCGTTTACGTTAATATGTTCTTCTGCTCAAAACAAACAACAAAAACACAAAAAAAATTTAGTCGATTCAACTATCAGAGAAATTATAATTCTACTTCAATAAGAAAAAATTAACAACACAATTCCACGGCATGGGTATTAGTTCGATTAGATGTTTAAACAAGGAGTGGTATGTGTGTAATATTCAATTTTGAAGTACAAACATCATTTAAATGGTTGTAGGAATACTTTTATGAAAAAAATACAAATAAATATGAATGTGTGACAACGAATGTTGGATGCGCAGTTTGATTTTGCAATAAATAGGTGAAACAACAGATAAAACAAGGGGAAAATAACCATATGGGAAGGAGTTATTGGGATTTGATCGATTATAAGCTAATTATGCTATATGGCTAATTTAAATCTGAGGAAAATTTTCTAAAACATTATGGGTAGGCTAGACTTGAAGTGTAATAGTTTTTACTCAAACAACTATTACGGTTCAGGCAATTCTTTCTAACAACAACAATATTAACAAGATAACCATCCCTTAACCTTAGTCCATCCACTCTCTCGAGCTACATGTGTAGGATTGGATTTAAGATTCACTTTCTTGAGCTGAACCCATATTACAGTACCCACAAATCATTATTCAAATGATTTGGTCCCAAAACATCTTTCTCAACAAGCTAACAACTCAAAACAAGAACTTCAATTGCACCTAAATTCATAAATTAAAACTCAGCTAATAATGAAACCAATATTAAAACAACAATTTAATTATCAAACAATAATACCCATACAAGAATTCGACAAATAAACGTCACACCCCCATAATTGGAGTTTTAGCTACATATCATAAAGCTAGATAATAGGTTACCAAATGCATTAGACTTGGTCTGAGTAAGAGTCTCCAAGACTTTGCAATGCTTTCTAAGAATGAAATTATAAGACCCACTTTTCAAATCCTCCAAATTAAGCATGAAAGTCCAGTGAGTAGATTAAGTCGCGCCACGCCAAACCGATCGGTGATCCGTTGACTGTCCTCTTTCATCGCAATTTTGCATTGGCTTTAACATCTCAAATCTTGTATCTTTAGGAGATACAATTTGTTATCGCAGAACTGATCGACGATCTGCCCACTGACCGTTTCTACCACACACTTGGTTATTCCCTTGAGATGGCATGCTGGAACGTTGGGCTGGACTATAAGCCACTTGGCGGTGAATCGAGTGGTCATTGCGATATCTAGGATTGCGTTTTCTTCACTTCTTCAGCTATTCAGTTCCTTTTTGTCCGGTTATGTCAGCTATTCAGTTCCTTTTTGTCCGGTTATGTCCTTACCTTTATTTTTAGACAATTTGAAGAAATTAATACAACTATAACAATGTCCTAGATGATTCCAGATCTCGTACTCATTATACTACAATAATAAATTACAGTAAATATCCATGGTCTTAGAAAAACTAGGTCTAAGCAAGATATGGAGAATCAAGAAACTAGTTGAATTCTAGGGACCTAGTGGATGAAAGGAATCCACTAAAATTAAAAGCCACATAATAGGTGAATTTTCTGACAAATCCTTGTATTTCGGGGCTGAAATATAAAGAACATTGTTTCTTATTCTTAGGAGGTTTGGTCGACTTTTCCTCTTATTTTTGCTCTAAGTTTAAATGATTTTTTTCAATTATGACTAAGTTATAAGGCTTATATTGAGTAAAACGACGTAGTTTAGACATTATACAACGTTGTTTAAGAGCCCCAACACCTACAAAAAATACCTGCATGACCTTAACATAAAAGTTGATATAGGCCATCCATGGAGGGACATACGGACCGTCATTTGGATCACAAACCGTCGATTGCAGTCACAGTTTGTGGTATGCCTAATAAAGCTTCACTAAAACGAGCATAACTTTTTTACTCAGAGATGGGATTTTAGCCTACTTGGGAGAGTATGAAAGAGGATTTAGTTATCTTAATTTGATAGGTGGTGGGCCACCTAAGTTATTTTGCGCTAAAGTAATGACCATTTAATGTTGACCCAATAACCAATTCCCTCCAATTTGTTTATGAACCTCACATACAGTCATACCTATGGTCTGTAGGTCCATCCAAGGATTATAGTGGTTGACCCTGGGTGTGATCAAACAACATCAATATTTTGGCCTAAACGAAGGAACCTCACCTACTATCTGTGGGTCTACCAACGATCCGTGGGTGGTTCTGCCAGTACTGGCACCTATTTTTTCTGAAATCTAGGAATTTCATCATTATGAGTCCTGAGGTGTTACAATGGAACTCTTCACCTCCTTTGAGAAGGCATATAGTTGGATTCATAGTTACGATATCATCTTATACCGCCATAAAGGTATAGGTTGGGCCCTTTCAACGTGCGGCGGGGTGTATCATTGTTATACTAAAAAATGGTTAGGAGTTAGACAAATTCCCTACAGAAAAGTATATTATGAAATAAAGTGTATTTTGTATATCACTTATTCTGTTGATTTTAGTGATGAGACAGTATTTTATAAAGCTTTAAATTATTTAAATAATTTATTTCTTTACACTCAGGTCGAGTAAATTATCATTTATTGCAATCCTTTCCTTCATTTATTTATTATTAAACTGTATTACATACTTGTACATTCAATGTACTGATGTCATTCGACCGACATCTTTAATGATGCAGATATTTGTTCTTAGGATCCTCAATAAGAGTCCGTTGAGATCACCTCTTCTACTCGCCATCTTTTTAGACGTAAGAGCTTCTTGCTTTTGGAGGACTCCAATTTCAATGAATTGTAACTAGTCGTTCTCTTGACGAGTCGCGGATCTTATCCCAACACAAGATCCTTGTATAGATTAGACGCTTCATAGTTAGATAGTTTTGTAGAGTTTTTCAATTAAAGATGTTTTATTTAAAATTTATGTTTCATACTCAATATATTCAATGATGTGTTGAGATTCAGTAAACTGTGTTAAATGTTCGTTTAAAGTTGATGCTTATGTATGATTGAGTTAGTTTTTACTTGTATACAGTACGGATGAGGATCCCTTTGGAGGTAAGAATTATTTTCGAGTGTCAGCCAGTCAGGGGCAGGTCGGCGGACGTATAAACATAGTAGCCCAAGCATAGAGTTGACGCCTAGGGCTGTTATGAAGCCATTTCGAAAGGATCTTGTTTATTGTTGAATAGGCCCCACATCATAAATAAAGGACTATAGACATTTAAGAAATGTTTTGTTTTTTTTATACGCTAAATTGTGCAGTACAACTATGTCGCAAGGAATTAATGAATCCAAATACAAAAGATGATAGTAATCCATTTTATAGAAGCCCACATACAATATTAAACTTTGATTATTATACAGTTTTGTCGTTCCAATGCTAGTCATTGTTTCTAAGATTACATAGGAAACATGACAGTAGAGGGACAAAGGTAGTACATTGAATCAATCATAAGAAAATAACTTCAAGAGTCAATGATCTATTGTTTATTATTGTCCTAAAATTTTAAATTTTAAGTGCTTCATTTATATGTTTTTGGAATTTCTATTCATATAGAGAAAAAAAATTACCTCGTCCCGTTCATCTTACTTGCTTTGTTTTTCCTCTCCACGTCCTTAAAAAAACATTAACAAAAATATATTTTGAATTGTTAATCCTTTTTTATCAGTTTTTCTCAATTTAATGTTTTTTCCGTTTCAACTTTTTTGTCTAGTTTTGACTTGACGCTGAGTTGAACAAAATTAATAAGATTTTTGAATCTTGTAATCTTATATTGATGATGTAAAAAGGGTAACAAATTATTCTTTGTTTATTTTTTTTAAACATGTCACATGGAAAATAAAACTATATCTTTGTCATAAAAGGAAAAAAGACATAATCCCTATTTTCCACAACAATTATCTGGAAATGACATTGCACACATTAAAAAACTATAAATAGAAGGATAATTTTACTATATAAGCCTTCAAATATAATTAATACAATGTATTGAAAATAAAATAGAGAAATTACTATAACTAATAATAAGAATAAACTAGGAACTACATTAAAATATTAATCCTTTGTTTTCATAAAGTGAACAAGTAGTTTTGGATATCCCAAAATGTTATAGTGGACAACTATAGATGGACAAAGGGAGTGTGTTTTTTTAAAATGAACTAAAGAGGAGTATAAGACAATCCAATTGAAAAGAATAGAGTAATAAGTACAACATTTGAGGCGTAAAGCCACATAAAATCAAGACAATGCTTGTAACATGTTGCCTAAACCTTTTAAGGCTACACTTTTAGTTTTTAGCTTTGACCACGATAATATATGCAATACTAATAAAATGAGCTCTTTAATAGTATAGGCTACAATTTATTAGTGTTGTCATAACATGTTATAATTGCCACACCTATTTATATAAATGACTACACTTTCAATGTGAGCTAGTTTTATAATCATAAAAGACACACTGACCAAGTGTGGTCTTATAATTTTAACTAAAAATTTTTATTACCTCCAAAAAATTTAACTCTCCCTCAAATTTTTATTTGGCCCAAAATAAAATTCATAAAGAATAAAAAATAAATCTGGAAGTCTCTGGAAGTCTCTGAAAGAGATTCTAGTTTCCTAGATCTTATATTGTTGAAGGCTTTGTTAGAATGGATTTTCGTCCAACTTTACAGGTATTTGTTGAATCAACAAGTAATGATTTTTCACTTAACAAATGAAGAATTATTTCAAAATACTTCTTTGATTTTTCACTATCTTTTGACATACAAGAATTCCAAATTGAAATTCTTTCACCTCAATTTTCATGATTTAAATGAGCATTTGTAAATGAACATGTTGAAATTCCCCACCCTAAATTGAGAGGATTAGAAATAAATATTTCATGGGAATAACACCAACTAGTATGAGTTTGAGCTCTTATTGTCTAATTGATATGTATACATCTCTTTCATCTGATTACAATACATCTTTTGTCTTGGAATTCAGGTTCCCGGGGACGACTTTAAAGGATGAGGAATCCTAATTTCCTGCAAATTACATTAGAATAGAGGACATGAAGATCAAAGATGTGGTTACGAAACATGTATTACCTTTCCTTCCTAGTGCAATGTCCAATGAATTGAATCATTTGATAGTTAGTCCGTTAGTAGCATAAGAAAAAAGTATTTCATTCCAGAAACTTTCATGCTACTTTTCTCAAATTGTGGATGAGGATTTCAATTCAAATACTTATTTCTTTTCACTGGATCATTCTGTGAATGGAATCCCCTATGCTTAGTTGGTTTCTTGCCTGAAAGGATTAAGATAAAACCATGATTATTTGTTTTATACGTATTCTTGAATAGTAGAGGATCATAAAATTGACAACTTAGAAAGGAAAGAAATTCATGAATCAATAAAGCAAATAAATATGAGACTACTTTTTCAAGTGAGAAAGAAAGCTTTATTTTATAAAATAAAGATAAAGATTGTTCATTATGCACTTATCACGGTAAAAAAAACTTATCCCAACCCTTCAGTTATTTCAAATAAACTTGCCAGAGACTTGAGTATGAAATATGAACATTCTCTTAATGAGGTTGCTTTATATTAATATGAAAATAGAGTGTGACCGTACACTGTTTATGATGGTTGTGGAGCTAAAATTGTCATTAATTTTGATCTTAAAATTTTTGAAGTAAGTGTTATGTGAAGCATGGAATAAATGTGGTACAAAGTATTTCATTAAATTCTTGTGATAACAGTAAATTTATATTTTCTTTAGCTACTAAGATTACTAGAAAAAGGATTAGCGATAAATGTCCCTTTCCTAGTGAAATTTATTGATACAATTCTTTATTGTGCAAGGAGATGATTGTATATTGTGATAGTCCAGTTAAAATGGAGTATAAAAATTGTTATGATATGCTTTTTAACCTAAGGAATGTCTAAATATAAAATTATTTTTACAATTATTTTTTTGTAAAAAATTCAAGAAGGTTTGAAGTGTGATCTTTTTGTAGATAATGTCAGTCTTTTTTTTAGTTGTCCTAATGTTTATAGTGTTATTCACATAGATTGTAATTTTAAAATTGAGTTAAAACATGTGAACACTATTGATGAAGTCCAATTGAATGATTCATTCCCTTTTTGTTAGTGTTAACTTAATTAAAATGATCACAATACATTGCATGCAATCGACGCGATGTCGATCTGTTACACTCTCAAGATGATATTTTAATTAAATTATATTTAAGTTTAAAAATCCTCCTTGAAATATCTTAAACAAGAATTATAATGTATATTAGATGGTGAGAACATTGTATTTATTCCTCATGAATACTTACCATCAAGTTTTCTTTAATGAGCTTTATGATCAACTATTTGAGATTTGTATAAAAAAATTTCACTATGTATAAAAGTTCACACTCTTCCATGAGTGAATTCCTTCATTTTTTGTAAATAAGATGAAAGCTAACAAAAATAATACACCAAAAATTTCATGCACATCATGTTCAACAAAAATGTCATTTCTTTCATATCGTTCTTAAGGGTATATACATCTTTGAATAAAATATTAGTATGTCTGCATTTTTCAATGAGTAGTAACTTCAAATTATTTCATTCTGCTACGATAAAATTATTTCTTTCTAATATGCTTCAAAGATATTGTTTGTATTTTGTTTTCGTATTCCCGAGTTTTTGTTTGTTTTTAATTATCTCAACTACGCTACAGGTCATGATAAGATTATGCAATATTTGTGACCATTGCATTTTAGTGTGGTAATTTTATTTTTCTATGCATTCTTTAGAATAATTTCCCTAATATATATGATGTTTTCACTACTTTTGTTTTCTCATATTAAATTTGTTTTGATATGCGTTCTTTAGTTGAGAATTTTATTAAATTATTTTGACCTCTACCAAAGGTGGACACAGGATCTCAAATGATATTTTTAATGAACATATTACTATTAGCTATAATTGTTGAACAACTATATGCACAATGATATCATGCCAGAATCATAATGCTCATATGAATGATAGATAACTAATAATGTTTATGCAAGAATACATAAAAATTACTGATGTTTAACTAAAGAATTAACTCTTGAAGTGTGAGCAAATACTTAAAGCAAATCACAAGTAAACTGGACTTCAAGGAAACACAAGATAGGAGCAACTAGCTTGGGGTCTTTTTGATCCCCCCAAAGGATCCCAGTACATCCCCAAACTTTCTCAATACTTGGGTTGACAAGTATTGAATATGAAAATGAGTCTTTCCTAGGTAGAAGAACCCTATTTATTAGAGGAGTTCTTCCTAGTAAAAAAGGGAGAAGAAAACCCATGCTATTCTTGAAAATAAGAAAACATTCATTATTTTGTTCGTCTTTTTCTAGAAAATTAGATTATGAGTTCTTGTTAAATAAATTGTTATATATTTTAACTTTAAATAAATAATAATAAGATAAGAAACAAAGACTAACCATTTTAGGAAATAAATAGTGGAAATCTGGAAATTTCAAACTTTCAAAAGTAAGTTTTGGTCATTTTCAACCGGCCATAACTTTCAGCTCAGGAGGAGTTTGAGGAAGTTTGGAGGAGTTCGTATATGGAAAACACCACAGTTTCAAAAATCAACGTCATTAGGAGAATAAATTTCGGATAGTGGGGTGTTGGATTGGGGAAAGTCCTATCCGGATTTTAGTAAAGGAAAAATTGTCTTTTCACCATAGTATTTCCTATTTCTTTTTAAGGGTTTATTAGGCATAAAACCATATCCTAAATCAGTTACAAATTTGAGAATGCTTAAGGGCTTGGGAGAAAAGAGAAAAGAAGAGAAGATCAAGAATTATCCAAGTACTCCAAGATCATTGCGTGGAGTTCATCGGGGATAATCCCTATCGAGGTATGTGGATATTTCATGTTGGGATAATTCACCCACACGCCAATGTTTTTCAAATCTGCGAATTTATGAATTGATTTCATGTTAGGAGTTAAATTTGTGTAGGAAAGTGTGATATCTTGTTGATTGGATTGTTGGCTGCCATTTTTAATTTGATTCTTGTTTCTTCAAGATATTTAAGTTGACTTCTGTGGTTATTGATAGTACCAATAGTCCCAATCGTTTGGTGAAAAACTATGAAGTTTTGGAGAGTCAGGAGATGAAAAACGAGTTGAAAAATATGTCACACATACCTGGGTAAGGGCAGTGTGTCAGAAATTAGCCTCCGTCAATCAAGGCTTGGAGAGGCACGCCCCCATGCGCAAGAAATAGGTCTCAGTCAATTGAGCCTGTAGCGGCGCGCCACCAATACGCATAACTCGGTGGCTTTCGTCCAGTTTTCGTAGTTTAGCTTTTTTGAGTCCTTCCAAGATACATAATAATCTTCCAATGACTCTAGTTACTTCAAATGATTTCTTAATACCTAGAAATGATCCAAAGTACTCAAACCGAAACCTTGAATCCATAATCCATTCAAGGAATGTTAAGATCAAAGTTGAGGAGTTAAGGAGTTTAAGTCTAAAGCTATGATGTAAGTTAAAGTAAAGTTTCTTACATTTTCCCAGAGTCTTGTCAAAACGTTTTAACTTCGTTTCTAGGCTCATATTCGAATTAAAGAAAGAGAAAAGGTTAAAGTCTTTCACAAACTTGTTCACTTTTATTTAAGACTTAAAGTTCAAGTTAAGTGAAGAGCAAGGTGTTCATTTCACAAAATTAATAAGGGGACTAAGTACTCCCTAAATGTCTATATATGTTTCACATTTATGTTTAAGGGAAACTAAGAGTTCCAAAAGATTTTTGAACTAAAAGGGGAACATTGATTCCATAAGGAGCTTCCTAAAGCAAAAGGGTTCAATAAATTATCTCAACCATAAGGAAGAATTTTTTTTTAAAAGTATGAGATAAAGTATATTTTTGGAGTAGTATTGAGCACTGATTTGGGGATGAGAGTTCATTTTAATTCAAGTCCTCATGTAAACCATGAAGCCATCATCGGAATTAATGGGTCATGCTTTTTAGATGATTATGTTAGTTGAGCTAGTATATCCACTAATATGAGTAAGGTCTTATACCGATTGAAAGGTATAGGATAGTCCTTAGGCAATGTGAGGTAAAACGTTGTACCATCACTTAGGCTTAAAACGATGGTTGTCGGTTAGAGAATCTCCCATACAAGTTATATTACTTTCATATATAAGTAAATTTGAGTTTGGTATTGCATTTCTTTAAAGAACTAAGTTGTCTTATGATCTTACAAGCTTTATATATATAGCATGTGTTTTAAATTGCGTTACATACATACTTTGAGTTAAGCATATTCTTGAGTTGATGAGTAGAGCCAATGTAAGTTCATCTAAATCCCCTCAAGCTAAAGTGGTTGTTAAGCATCCCAACTCGCATACTGTACATTCAATGTACTGATGCCAGTTGTCCTGCATCGTTTTATGATGCAGACACAGGTAACCAGGATCAGCACGCACCGTTGATCCATTTGAGCACTCCGCAGTCACTTGGCGAGCCTCCTTGCATTCTAGAGGACATCCCTTTATTTTCTTTTCTAGCTTAGTCTTTAGGATGTTGTGGGTTCTGTCCCAATATCCATCTCAGTTATTAGAGGCTTCATAGATAGTTAGACAGTTGGTAGTTAGTTTTAAAGTATCTTTTGTTTTATAACTTCATATGTTAAAGTGGTGAGACTTAAGTGTAATTTTGGCCAAGACAATTATTTAAGTTATTTGATGAGAATGCTTTTAAATTCTTTATATGAGATTATTAAATCAACGGCTAGGTTATGATAAGTTAGTCCAACGATTCGCTTGGAGGCAAGCAATGATCTTCGAGTGCCGGCCACGTCCAGGGTGTAGGTTTCGGGCGTGACATACATACACTCTATGGACCACAAAATTACTTACCGCAGTCTCTTATTATAAAAATAATTCCAAATATTTATTTTTTATTGTTCTTACCATAATATGATGTAAATCACTCCACTATAAATTTGTAATTGCACTCCTCTTTTTATATTTCAAAACTACCATTAAACACTTATGTGATTCCCCACGTTAAGGTTATAAATATTAATTAATAAATTAAAATACTCATCAATTTCCTTGGTAAAACTATTTTACTGATTTCATGTATCATTAAAAAATCCACTTGCAAGGTTTTACAAGATGAAAACATATAACCTTCTCACAAAAGGCATATTATAAATCTCTATATCGGGACATGAATTTCATCAACTAACTTATTATTTCACAAATATATATTATTATAATTCAATATATCATGCATATTAAACCATCTCAAAATATCGCCTTTTAATAAAGCAAAATTATACTTCATATACGCATATCATAATAGTTTAATATGTTGACTAAATCTTCAAAATATTTAGTTTGCAAAAAAATTAGTTTGTGGGTCTATTTTCTAGGATTAGTAGGTTTATGCTTTAGTTAGTCAATGAAGTTATCCTCTTATTATAGTTGACCATGTCAACCACTTTTCCATGCTTTCCATTAGTTATGTGTTGCTTTATTTTACCTTTAGTAGTTAATTGTAAGCCTGTGAAATGGAAATAGGAATTTTTTGTTGTTGAAGCAAGAATGTTTTGCAGTAAAAAGAAATATTCTATCTCTCAAACTCTCTCAATTTTTTTCCTTTTTACATCCAACAAATTTTATGTCAGCTCCAATTTTAAGAGTTACAACAGAATACAGTTTTAGCCCAGAAAAACCAAACCAGAAAAACAATGGCAACAAAATCTAACAGTAACTCCCAAATTCTTCCAGTTTTGAAAGGCATGAATTATAATTTTTCAAGTCTTAATATGAATCCTCTATTCAAGTATGAAGAGCTTCGGGACTTTTTGGAGTGTAGATTTTCTGATCCGAATGAAGGTCAGGGACAACGTCTACAATAGAATCGCTAGAAAGACTTCAAGGAAATGTTCCTCAGTCAACAAGCCCTTCATGATGGTGTGTTTCCCTGAATTTCAGCAGCAGAGTTTACTCACCAAGCTTGGGAAATTCTGTAGTAAGACTATATTGGAGATGGTAAGGTAATCTATATAAAATTAAAAACTTTGCATCGTGATATTGAAACTTCACTTATGAAAAGCAATGATTTTTTTGAAGATGATGTCTTGATTTCTTCGATTGTCAACCTTATTAAGTCGTATAGGGAGAATATTAGTGATGAAATTGTTGTGGCAAAAGTTTTGAGATATTTAACAAAAATAATTTGAGCATGTGGTCAATGCTATTGAAGAAACAAAGGATTTATCTGATTATTCATTTGATGAAATAATGGGTTCTTTATTAGATCATAAGTAAAGGATAAACAAATAACATGAGAAAGTAGAAGAAAAAGCATTACAGGTTAAAGAGGAG